>QNTS01000316.1:727529-847859 GCA_003317085.1 Hucho hucho
CCCCCCCCCCCCCCCCCCATGTCTTTGTGTGGGATTGTTTCTGTGTAGTGCTTGTGCACATTTGTATACTGGTGCGTTACGGGCTATTTTTGTGCCCATGTACTCCCGTGTTTGTTTGAACCGTTTTGGGGTTGTTTATTAAACGACAAAGTTTACCCAGTTTTGCTCTCCTGCGCCTGACTTCTCTGCAAACCAGTTACGCATCTGCTACAGCACTACAGAGCAAGCCTGGGTACACTTGTGCTAACAAAGGCAGACTTCTACCCTTGATCATAACTTAATGCAATACCAAAACAAGCAATTCTATAATTATCATTATAGTGAATATAACACAATAGTCCAAATGTTGTGCTGCAGCACTGAGTCAAAGGTTTTATAGGCAGCAGGTGATGGTTTGGAGCCTGGTGCAACAGGGCATCTAAACCAAAACTAGCCTGTGTAGGAGGGATGGAGAGCAGGCGTGAAATCTGTTGCATGGAAGAGAGGGAGAAGTCTGGCTGTGAGGTTCCAGGGAGGATGGATATGCTTGAAGGAGCTAGATAGAAAAATATCAAATGAGGCATCATTTGAGGAACTGTGGCCAACATACTCTGATTCCAGAGAGTGTGTGTGTGATGGCCTGCCAACTCTTGGCAAACCTCATCATCTGCAGGGAGAAGAGGATTCCAGGCAACACATTTACCGAAACCATCTTGGCCATTGAGCAAAAGGGGCTTTGATGGGAGGAAGACACTGGTGAAAGCATGACATGGCTCCTAGTTGTACCATAGGCAAGCTCAGGGGCCTAGCAAGCACAATGGCCTGAGGGCCAATGGACAATGTCACCCACATTTCTCAGAGTGGATGTGTGACAAGATTCGTTTCCAAGGTAACTATAGATATTGTAGGTATAAGAGTTGAACTGCCAAAACATTTATTCCACTTAACAATGCATAGGCCTTCAGAAAGCATCACTGATTAGTTTTATCGCTTCCTTCCTGAATAAAAACGTCAAATACTCTCATGTATTGTTAAGTAGCTGTCAGTGAAACAAAACTCATTATTGAAGAAATCTGAATTATACATTTACCACAGTATATTAATTTGTCCAATCTAACACAGAACATTTAATGAACAATTTAATTGCTTCACTCAAGTATATTGAAAGTTGCAAAACCGCAATCTGACCACGTTTCACTGTCAAAGGAACAGGTTCATCAGTTGGCTTTTTAATGCAATCAATCATTCATTGAGGCAACAGAGAATCAGAGTTATACTGATGGCTTCAGCCACTCACAGCTGCCACCATGATACTGAACACAAGCCCTCAAAGGCAGCAATTGCTACTAGTTTTCCCTTTTTTGACATAGGTTTTGAGCTGTGAGAGTCAATGAAGGTCTGGTGGATCAATGCATCAAACTTTGCCTTCATTAGTTAGGTTTAAAATCAGGTTTTATGAAGTTAAATTGTGGAAATGGGCAGGGTTTAGCAATAACTATGACTTTTTGACTGTGTTAAGTAGTGACGATGACCAATACTTTACCTATAGAATTCTATGGTCACTCCCACTAAGGCCAACTTTGGAATGGTTGATATCCCAGGCTTGTATGTGCTGTGTGTGCAATAGCCTAGGGATGACGTTACACCAAAATGAAAGCCCCCCAACCTAAAGAAATGTCTTCTCAAACCAAGTTACATGATCCTCATTACACAAACATGCACACAACAAAAAAACAAGCCATACTGCGTGGTGCTGGACCTAGTCAGGTCTTTGACACACTCACCCACTCTCTTGCTGAAAAATCTGCCACAAAATGGTTAGCCCCATTGTAGCAGGTTATAATCAAGCCCTGGCCTGCAGCATGGGAACAGAAGAGGAATACCTGGTGCGGTAGTCTCAGGTTGGACTACTCCAAATCATCTTGGTTCTGACACACACACACACACAAGCGCAAGCTTTGCAGGTCCATCAACCAATTTAAATACCTCACACACCCTACAGTAACCTGTGGATCATGAGAGAACACTGTTTAATCCTCTTAAGGATTATCCCCTTTTTTCAATTTTCGCCTAAAATGACATACCCAAATCTAACTGCCTGTAGCTCAGGCCCTGAAGCAAGGATATGCATATTCTTGGTACCATTTGAAAGGAAACATTTTGAAGTTGGAAATGTGAAAGGAATATAGTAGAATATAACACAACAGATATGGTAAAAGATAATACAAAGAAAAAAACAACCGTTCTTTTGTATTTATTTTGTACCATCTTTGAAATGCAAGAGAAAGGCCATAATGTATTATTCCAGCCCAGGTGCAATTTTAGATTTTGTCCACTGGATGGCATCAGTGTATGTGTAAAGTTTTAGACTGATCCAATGAACCATAGCATTTCTGTTCAAAATGTTGTATCAAGACTGCCCAAATGTGTATAATTTGTTTATTTCATGTTCAAAATTGTGCACTCTCCTCAGACAATAGCATGGTATTCTTTCACTGTAATAGCTACTGTAAATTGGACAGTGCAGTTAGATTAACAAGATTTTAAGCTTTCTGCCAATATCAGATATGTCTATGTCCTGGGAAATGTTCTTGTTACTTACAACCTCATGCTAATCGCATTAGCCTACGTTAGCTCAACCGTCCCGTGGAAGGGACACCGATCCCAAAGTACATTTTCTTTTATTTCTACATTTAAAACAATACAAATACATGAAGTTAAAAAAATTCCAGCAATGCAATTACATTGAACATTACATAGGGCTTTAAATAGCTTAGCTTGTCCCTGAGCTGGTGGACGAATGGTTCTTGCCTTTCTTCCTGCTGGCGGTACTGCATGTTGGTTCCAACCTTAATAACATCAAAGAAAGTTAGTAGGTCTGTTAGGAAATTCCTTTGTCACACTATCTGGATAAGGGCATTTCTGTGCTGGGCCAGAAACTCTAAATGGGAAGATGGGAAACTCTTCAAGTCGTGTTATTATATTCCTCTTTCATTTACAAATCTCAAGACGGGACTGTAAAACAAAGTCACCCATGTAATAGTAGAAAAGTATCAGCCATTGATAATATATGATAAATAATTGTCTAAATAATTACTCCACCCATTCCAGTGGCAGCCGAATCACATCGCATGTGCGCTTACTGCACTACAGAAAACTACTAACCAAACAACAGTGCAGGGCATGCTCACTGAATTAAAGGGCAACTACACTTAAATCAAATTTCCTTCAATTTTTCACCAGACCTCAAAAGTCATCCCCTGATGTGGTTTAAACAAGGTTGTGAACACAAAAATCAAAATGTGAAGTTTTTCTGTAAAAGAAAGTGAAAAACTGTGGTAAACCAGAAGGGAAAAAAAAGGAAACCTGGAAAAACTAAACCAAGAATCGGAATTTTGGGGGGAAAATCTTTTTTTTTTTTTTAAGGCCCTACCAATGTTTTTTGCTGTGCATGACTGTACTTTAGTGTGTCATCCTGCAGCACAGCATTTTGGGGGAAGTTGAGGTTAGGTCCAGTATTGACTATGCACCCAAGAGAGAAAGAGTTTGGGCCATTCTAGAAATGTTTTAATGAAATATAATTTAATATATACAATTATGTGGATATATTGAAGTAACATCTGAAGACATCAGTCAGGAAGTTAAAGCTTGGTCGCAAATGGGTCTTCCAAATAGACCATGACCCCAAGCATACTTCCAGTTGTGGCAAAATGGCTTAAGGACAACAAAGTCAAGGTATTGGAGTGGCCATCACAAAGCCCTGACCGCAATCCTATAGAACCTTTGTGGGCAGAACTGAAAATGTGTGTGCGAGCAAGGAGGCCTACAAACCTGACTCGGTTACACCAGCTCTGTCAACAGGAATGGGCCCTTTTGGTGCGTTTGGAAATTGCTCCCAAGGATGAACCAGACTTGTGGAGGTCTACAAATTTTCTTTTTTATGAGATCTTGGCTGATTTCGTTTGATTTTCCCATGATGTCAAGCAAAGACACACTGAGTTTGAGGGCAGGCCTTGAAATACATACAGGTACACCCCCAATTCACTCAAATTATGTCAGTTAGCCTATCAGAAGCTTTTAAAGCATGACATTTTCTGGAATTTTCCAAGCTGTTTAAAGGCACAGTCAACTTAATGTATGTAAACGTCTGACCCACTGGAATTGTGATACAGTGACTTATAAGTAAAATAATCTGTCTGTAAACTATTGTTGGAAAAATTACTTGTCATGCACAACAGATGTCCTAACCGACTTGCCGAAACTATAGTTTAACAAGAAATTTGTGGAGTGGTTGAAAAACGAGTTTTAATGACTCCAAACTAAGTGTATGTAAACTTCCGACTTCAACTGTACATTTATCATGCTACAGGCGGGGTCGGTCAGACAGACGACTTTGGGATGAAATAATTTTTTGGCGTCCCACAGATGATTTTGAAAACGGTCCTCTTTCTGCTTTGTATGCGTTAGCCTACCTATTTTTTGCATTATTCCCATTCCCACACAGACTTCGCTGCTTCAACCTCAGTAGCCTACCTATCCTAGTAGTATGTGTGGTCTCATTGAAATGGAGCCTACAGGGGCGGCGAATCACATGGCAGTTAATTTCATTTAAGTTAACTTAAATATGATTAGACTGTAGTTTACTAATGTGTCTGTAAATAAATATTGACAATGAAAAGTGGAGGGCACTCAACCAACGTGAGGCGAAGTGCAATCAAAAAATGTAATCATGATTGAAAAGAAAAAGGCACAAGGCTACTATGTTGAGCGAGCGTTGCGCCTTTTCATTTTCAATAAGTATGGATTACCCATACCTGCAAATCGTCCTCCTAAAAGGTAATCTATATCCTGTAGGACTATGCAATATGTAGCAAGTGTTGCTCTCATCATTCTTGCTGCCTCCAGTTCAGTAGCCATACCTGCGAGATCAGGTGTGCCTGTGGTCTCAATTAAATAGAGTAGGCTATAGCCTATGTATACATTGACGGAGGAGCATGTGACAGTTATCTTTCCAAGGAAATGTACTTCCTAAATAGGCCTATGATTAGGCTGTAGTTTACTACATTGTCTAGAAATAGGACTAAATATTGATCACCCATATTTTTCCATCTGAAAATCTTCCAACTCTTCACACTATAAAAATAGCTCAAGAGAAAGTGAAAGTCTCTCCAACTCTGCTCTCCTCTAACTACATCTAGCATATTGGCTGATATGGCCCAGTAAAACAATGTAAGGGCCATGTGAGAATCTCTGATAATTTAACCTATTTCTTAAGTTAGTTTTGCACATTTGATATTGACTATAAGGCACAAAATAAGGCAAGTGAGCTGTGTCACAGACGCCTAAAATAACATTGCGGGACTGCGTCTGGGTTTGGGACCAGTTCTTGCCATAGAGTGGGTGTGAGTCGGACAGAAAGCCAGCAGGTGTGGGCAGGAGCTGGATGAAGAAATCGGTCCTGAGCAGACCTCTGCTGTGGACCATGACAGTGAAGCCTGTAAGGTTAGAGCTGTTTATTACTGTGTCAGTGTGAAAAGTAGGGAATTAGCTAGTGGAAATTACAGATCAATAACGTTTCATTGACCTACTGACAAATACAACTCACATTGCACTGAAAAAATGTCAGAATATGAACCTTCAATCATTTGGCCCATGGTTTCATCGTTTGGTTCAGGTCTAGTTTGATTGAGGCAAAAATAATAGCCAATGTAAGCCAACTTTTGGCCAGCTCTGTCTCTAATGGTACATCAAGAAAAGCTTGCCAAGTTAATTTACTTCTGAAACGTGACAAAACAAAGGCTACAAAACATGTCCAGCACTGCGAATAAACGCAAGTTTTTTTTATGTTAACTTCTTTGGGAGCAGCGCACGAGGTGACCGTTTTGGAGAGTCTGGCGTGCCCAAAGTAAAATGCCTCCCATTCAGGCCCAGAAAATAGGATCTGCACATATTTAGTACCATTGGATAGGAAACACTCTGAGTTTTCTAAAAGTGTTAACATTTTGTCTGTGAGTATAACAGAACGGATATGGCAGGCAAAACCCCGAGGAATTTCTGTCCTGGAAAAAGTGGTTTTGACACATTGCCTCATTTGGAACCCCTCCCTTATGAAAATGCCCATATAAGGGCATATGAATGCAGTACCTATTGCTTCCTCTGGATGTCAACAGTCTTGAGAAATTGTTCTGATTCTTTTTAGATGCTTTTAGAGCATAGAAGAAGACGAATAAGGAAGTGGCCACACAGATGTCAATAGAAGAAAATGCGCGTCCCTGGCTGGCGCGCTCTTTGGTTTTTTCCTTTCTTATCGCCCAGTTTATATTCCGGTTGAAATATTATACAACATATACATAAAAGTGTTCCTAAGGATACATTTAAAATTGTTTGTTCTTGGACAAGTTTATAGGTATAAGTTGAATGAGTTCTCTTCACGTTTCAATGGAGGAGTCGACGCTATATTTTCTCATTATAACGCGCCAACCAAACGGAGATTTATGGATATAATACATTACTTTTTCTAACAAAAGAACCATGCATTGTCTTCGTTGGACACTTGAAGCCCTCAGCAGAAGTTGTTCAAAAGGTAATTGATTTGTTTTCGCTGTGAAATGTGTTTTGTGTGAACCGTGAAGTCTTATGAATTTATGGTAATGGAGAAAAATATGTTAGGTGCTACCCTCAAAGTCAAATGTGGTGCTTTTGCCGTAAAGCCTTTTTGAAATCTGACAATGCTGTTATTGCCAAGAAGCAGAGCTTTTGATGACTATGAAACACTTGTATATTGATGAATGTTTAATAATTCAACTTTTGGATTTTGAATTTGGCGCCTTGCATTTCACCGGGTAGTGTCGGGAGTGGGGCGCTAGCACCCCACCACTCCATAAGAAGTTAAGTTAAACAGCAGTTACCTTGCCAGCTACATCACGCAACTAAAGAGTAGCCCGTTTCTGTTCCTCTTGCAACTCGGTGAAAGAGCGCAACACGTACACTGAACTATGCTCAACTCTCCTGTGCTGGTCCAGCCAGCCTTCCAGAAGCTTTCCCTTCACACAGCCTTTCAGCCCACTCTGTGGTGTCCACGTGGTCCTAAATCCAGCCGGTAAAATACTCTAAACAGTCTACCCAACCACTTGGAGGCATCCGCATGGTGCTAAAGCACACCGTTGCCTTGTTTTGTATCACCTTCCAATGATAAAACTGCGGGGGACAAAAACGCAATTTCAGATGTCCATCCCCAGTGAAAGTTGCACCCCTGTACAAATCAACTTTTTTTCTAAATTAGTGGTGTTTGAATTTGTTGATAAAATGCGGGACATGATTGTTAACCAAACAAAACAAAAGACAAATCCAGGACATGTGGTCACTTTACTTTCAAGTGTTGCCTTCAACTTGTGCACATCCACTTATTATTATGTACAGCGGTGAGCAGGGATGATCATGAATAATAGAAACGATAAGCAGCCAATGAATATGCTTTTGGAATCTGTGATGTTGCACAGGTTTTATTGAACAATTACCATAATGTAGAATCACATGTACTGGATACAGCATTATGTCTAGCACAGTGGTCGATGGGTAGGCAAGGGGAACTCAGTCCGGCTTTAAGAGAGGGGCCCCCTGTTCTACCCAAATCACTGGCTTTATCTGAAAGTTTTCATGTTTACCTTTATCATTCTCCTTTCCCATTATAGTGTAATGCGGTGAAGTTCCCTCTGATCGCTAGATCTACAGTACAGTACCTGTGTTATATAATACAATACTGTAGTATACAATACTTTGAAGAAGGATATCATTATGAGACATTTTGTTCACAAATGTGTTTACATCTCTGTTAGTGAGCATTTCTCCTTTGCCAAAATAGTCCATCCACCTGAGGTATGGCATATCAAGAAGCTAATTAAACAGCATGGTCATTACACAGGTGCACCTTGTGCTGGGGACAATAAAAGGCCACTCTTAAATGTGCAGTTGTGTCACACAACGATGCCACAGATGTCTCCGGCCTCACAACCGCAGACCACGTGTAACCACGCCAGCCCAGGACCTCAACATCTGGCTTCTTCACCTGCGGGATCATCTGAGGCCAGCCACCTGGACAGCTGATGAAACAGGAGTATTTATGTCTGTAATAAATCCCTTTTGTGGGGAAAAACTCATTTTGATAGGGCCTAATGAATGTATATCAATTGACTAATTTCCTTATATGAACTGTATCTCAGTAACATTTTTGAAATTGTTGCATTTCAAACATTTATATTTTTGTTCAGTATATATATTCAGAAAGTAGTCAGCTTTATAATGAAATTGTGTCATAAAGTCCCTTGACATTCAGCTTTTCTTCTGCTAGGACAATACATGACTACCTCTGTGGAGACGGCTTTTGATGTTTGAAGTGCAAGGACCGGAATGGAGTTAGGCAGAGCAATCAAGCAAAGCACCAATTAAATTAGACAATTGTTCAAAACGAGAACACAGGTCACCAAGGCAACAGTCTGTTGAATCAAACTGCTCCTGCGGCAAGTAGCTGATCAAGCATCTATCAGTAGGTTTGTACAGTGGGGTAAATGTATTTCTATTTTTCCTCACTGGCGTGTGTTTAGAGACTTCTCCTTGACCCTAAAGTCGATCTGCTTCGAGTCATCGCCGCCTCACACAGTGATTGACCTAGCCCCACTTGCTATTAACATACCGCTGTTAAAATAATTTATTAAACCCAGCTGGAAAGACACTTTTTGCTATGGCAATCATTTTCTCTCAAAGTCTTTCGAAAAACATACATTGCTCCGGGCGAAAGGACTACTGATGTGGCCACAGTACACAGATGTCCCTTTATCATTTTCCAACTGTGCCCCAACCAAGTCTGTTTCCTAACAGCGACTTATCTGGGCCCCCAAGAGAGCTACATGTCCTGCTTCAGGCTTTTAAGGCTACAGGGTGGAGATTGGGCAGATAGTGGTTGTTTGGAACAAGGTTAAACTGTTGAAGCTTATAACAAGGGTTCTAACATTGTTCCTGTAGAATAACAAGGGTTCTACATGGTCCAAAAAGAGGTACACGGGCAAGGCAAAGAACGGTCTCTTTATGATTCTTGGAAGAATCGCTATAAATGATTTAGAGTGGTTTTACTGCAAGGTCCACATGCACAATAATTAGCACATTATCCTTGGCTATAGAGACATAACCATCACCCAACTGAGGACAAATGTATGCCCAATTATCTTGGGTGAACCTGTGGAACATAACATACACAAGAACAATAAGTCTCTGCAAATCTGTTTGCGATTGGGTCATAATGAAGACACTCGTCTCTCGTAGTGCAAACACTGCTGACATTTCATTCTCGTAAATACCATGACATTTTACCAGCCTGTAAGAAAGACACCAATGAGAACTAACAATTAGCTATCCTAACATACTAAACATGTGTTCCTATTCACAAGCCATATGTATACACTGGTTTGAATGGCTTTCTATTATTCATAAATTGCTAGCACCCAGAGATAGCACTCTAAAGTATGTACACTACATGACCAAAAGTATGTGGACACCTGCTCGTCGAAAATCTCATTCCAAAATCATGGGCATTAATATGGAGTTGGTCCCTCCTTTGCTGCTATAATAGCCTCCACTCTTCTGGGAAGGGTTTCCACTAGATGTTGGAACGTTGCTGTGGGACTTGCTTCCATTCAGCCACAAGAGCATTAGTGAGGTCGAACACTGATGTTGGGCGATTAGGCCTGGCTTGAAGTCAGCGTTCCAATTTATCCCAAAGGTATTCAATGAGGTTGAAGTCAGGGCTCTGTGCAGGCCAATCAAGTTCTTCTACACCGATCTCTACAAACCATTTCTGTATGGACCTCGCTTTGTGCACAGGGGCATTGTCATGCTGAAACAGGAAAGGGCCTTCCCCAAACTGTTGCCAGAAAGTACAGAATAGTCTAGAATGTCATTGCATTCTGTAGCGTTAAGTTTTCCCTTCACTTGAACTAAGGGGCCAGATGGTGAAGCTTGATTCATCACTCCAGAGAATGCGTTTCCACTGCTCCAAAGTCCAATGGTGGCACTCCAGCCAACGCTTAGTATTGCGCATGGTGATCTTAGGCTTGTGTGCGGCTGCTCTGGCATGGAAGCCTATTTCATGAAGCTCCCAACAAACAGTTATTGTGCTGACGTTGCTTCCAGAGGCAGTTTGGTACTCGGGAGTGAGTGTTGCAACCGAGGACAGACATTTTTACGCGCTACACGCTTCAGCACTCAACGGTCCCGTTCTGTGAGCTTGTGTGGCCTACCACTTCACGTCTGAGACGTTGTTCCTCCTAGAGGTTTCCACTTAACACAATAATAGCACTTACAGGCCGGGGCAGCTTTAGCCGTTCATAAATTCGACAAACTGACTTGTTGGAAATGTGGAACTTACGACGGTGCCATGTTGAAAGTCACTGAGCTCTTCAGTAAAGGCCATTCTGCAGCCAATGTTTGTCTATGGAGATTGCATTGTTGTGTGCTTGATTTTGTACACCTGTTAGCAACGGGTGTGGCTGAAATAGCCGGATCCACTAATTTGAAGCGGTGTCCACATACACTATGTATACAAAAGTATGTATCAAGGTGACATCCTAGATGGTTATCATTATTAGTTATTGTGTAGGCTGGTATCCAACTTAGCCACATTAGCTACCGCCGGTGATACGACCATTAACCTGCTGCCCAGTAGGAAGCACCTCAGGTCAGCAGGCACTTCGATACAACACCGGTGTACTGGTCGCCGGTTATCAACAGCCCAATCATGCAGCCCAATCAGCCACGCAAAACGGTCGAGTGGCAACAAATCTGCCCAATTAGCTGATTCGCTTTCCATACACCCACTCCTTTCAACACACCCACACTCTGGTCAACCATATTGGGCTGCAGCTACCCATACTTAGAGCAACAGCGGTGTTTGTCAGACCAGGAAAAATGTATGGAAGTGAATAGGGCATTTCCATGTCAAAGGTGTTATTTTTTTTACCTTTATTTATACTGGTCATTCCACAGTAAACATTTACATTTTTTTTGCTTTCTTACATCTCTTAGATATAGGACAGATACTTCAACATACTTCCTTTTGATATGTTTTGTTCTGCCATGTATGAATGTGTTATTTTCAATGTGTTGCTATAGGTTAATAGCAGTAAGGCCAAATTCAATGGTTCATCAAATATTTTTTTTTGTATACCTACAGAGGTCCTAAACATGTATATCAAACAGCTAAATGATCCATGGTGCAGTTTGACCATCTTAAAACAATTCCATATGTTACCTTAGTACACCCCCTCCCTTTCCCTGCAAAGGCTTAGACTCTAGGCGGGGGACAGCGTAGCTATGGCTCCCATTGAAACAAAAAAAGACTCCATAACTGGGAAAGACCTGAAGGAAAAAGTGTCTGAGACCAAGCGTCCCTGCCTGCCGTGGGTTGCAGACAGACAGGGATAGTAAGAAACTAGTTGATGTGTGCAGGGGCTAAAAAGAGTAGCACTGAACAAGCTGCAATGTAACTTACTGTATCAAGCAGCATGAGTTATTTTTAAACAGCATCTCTGGGACAAACATTATTCAAAGCGTATAGACATTCATTTTTCTCATTACAGGGCATTCCATGCCACAGTGCTGGTGTAGCAGTGATTTGTAATCTTGTGTAGTGACGTTACTTTCCTTGACCTGTCACAAAGTGGAATTGTGACAGGTTCTTAGGATCTGGGTTGAGCAGGGAGAGTGGTAGACTACAAATTACCAGTTTCAAACATTTATTTAAGGCATGATTTTTCCACAGCTGAACTCAAGACTCAAGACCATTTTCCATTCACATTTTCTTGATTTAATTATTTTACATTATACCAAATAAGTTACATAACCATAGTCACGGACTACAAAAAGAAAACCAGCCCCGTCGCGGACTCCGATGTCCTGCTCCCAGACAAACTAAACAACTTCTTTGCTCGCTTTGAGGACAATACAGTGCCACCGACGCGGCCCGCCACCAAAACCTGCAGTCTCTCCTTCACCGCAGCCAACGTGAGTAAAACATTTAAACGTGTTAACCCTCGCAAGGCTGCCGGCCCAGACGGCATCCCTAGCCGCGTCCTCAGAGCATGCGCAGACCAGCTGGCTGGTGTGTTTACGGACATATTCAATTAATCCTTATCCCAGTCTGCTGTTCCCACATGCTTCAAGAGCACCACCATTGTTCCTGTTCCCAAGAAAGCTAAGGTAATGAGCTAAACGACTATCGCCCCGTAGCACTCACCTCCGTCATCATGATGTGCTTTGAGAGACTAGTCAAGGATCATATCACCTCCACCCTACCTGACACCCTAGGCACACTCCAATTTTCTTACCGCCCCAACAGGTCCACAGACGACGCAATCACACTGCACAAACCCATCTAGACAAGAGGAATACCTATGCTGTTCATTGACTACAGCTCAACATTTAACACCATAGTACCCTCCAAACTTGTCATTAAGCTCGAGACCCTGGGTCTCGACCCCGCCCTGTGCAACTGGGTCCTGGACTTTGACGGGCCGCCCCCAGGTGGTGAGGGAAGAAAACATCTCCACCCCGCTGATCCTCAACACTGGGGCCCCACAAGGGTGCGTTCTCAGACCTCTCCTGTACTCCCTGTTGGCCATGCACGCCTCCAACTCAATCATCAAGTTTGCAGACGACACTACAGTGGTAGGCTTGATTACCAATAATGATGAGACTGCCTACAGGGAGAAGGTGAGGGCCCTCGGAGTGTGGTATCAGGAAAATAGCAACAAAACAAAGGAGATGATCGTGGACTTCAGGAAACAGAAGAGGGAGCAGCCCCCTATCCACATCGACGGGACAGTAGTGGAGAAGGTGGAAAGTTAAGTTCCTTGGCGTACACATCACGGACAAACTGAATTGGTCCACCCACACAGACAGCGTGGTGAAGAAGGCGCAACAGCGCCTGTTCAACCTCAGGAGGCTGAAGAAATTTGGCTTGTCACCAAAAACAAACTTTTACAGATGCGCAATCGAGAGCATCCTGTCGGGCTGTATCACCGCCTGGTATGGCAACCGCTCCGCCCACAACCGTAAGGCTCTCCAGAGGGTAGTGAGGTCTGCACAACGCATCATCAGGGGCGAACTACCTTCCCTCCAGGACATCTACACCACCCGATGTCACAGGAAGGCCAAAAAGATCAAGGACAACAACCACCCGAGCCACTGCTTGTTCACCCCGCTATCATCCAGAAGGCGAGGTCAGTACAGGTGCATCAAAACTGGGACCGAGAGACTGAAAAACAGCTTCTATCTCAAGGCCATCAGACTGTTAAACAGCCATCACTAACATTGAGTGGCTGCTGCTTACATACTGACTCAAATCTCTAGCCACTTAACTACTTAGGGAGCAGTGGGGCGCTAGTGGTGAAATGTACCCGGTGAAATGTAAGGCGCCAAATTCAAAATCCCAAAGTTGAATTATTAAACATTCATCAATATAAAGTGTTGCATAGTCATCAAAAGCTCTGATTCTTGGCAATATCACAGCGTTGTCAGATTTCAAAAAGGCTTTACGGCAAAAGCACAACATTTGATTGTTTGAGGATAGCCCCTCTCATATGTTATGCATTAGCATAAATCCATAACCAAAGCGGGTCTCATAAAACGCATAAAATCGCCAATATACAGTGAGGGGAAAAAAGCATTTGATCCCCTGCTGATTTTGTACATTTGCCCACTGAAAGAAATTATCAGTCTATAATTTTAATGGTAGGTTTATTTGAACAGTGAGAGACAGAACAACAAACAAAATCCAGAAAAACCCATGTGAAAAATGTTATAAATTGATTTGCATTTTAATGAGGGAAATAAGTATTTGACCCCTCTGCAAAACATGACTTAGTACTTGGTGGCAAAACCCTTGTTGGCATTCAGAGGTCAGATGTTTCTTGTAGTTGGCCACCAGGTTTGCACACATCTCAGGAGGGATTTTGTCCCACTCCTCTTTGCAGATCTTCTCCAAGTCATTAAGGTTTCGAGGCTGATGTTTCGCAACTCGAACCTTCAGCTCCCTCCACAGATTTTCTATGGGATTAAGGTCTGGAGACTGGCTAGGCCACTCCAGGACCTTTAATGTGCTTCTTCTTGAGCCACTCCTTTGTTGCCTTGGCTGTGTGTTTTGGGTCATTGTCATGCTGGAATACCCATCCACGAACCATTTTCAATGCCCTGGCTGAGGGAAGGAGGTTCTCACCCAAGATTTGACGGTACATGGCCCCGTCCATCGTCCCTTTGATGCAGTGAAGTTGTCCTGTCCCCTTAGCAGAAAAACACCCCCAAAGCATAATGTTTCTACCTCCATGTTTGATGGTGGGGATGGTGTTATTGGGGTTATAGGCAGCATTCCTCCTCCTACAAACATGGTGAGTTGAGTTGATGCCAAAGAGCTCCATTTTGGTCTCACCTGACCACAACACTTTCACCCAGTTGTCCTCTGGCAAGCTTCAGACGGGCATGTATATGTGCTTTCTTGAGCAGGGGGACCTTGCGGACGCTGCAGGATTTCAGTCCTTTCACGACGTAGTGTGTTACCAACTTGTTTTCTTGGTGACTATGGTCCCAGCAGCCTTGAGATCATTGACAAAATCCTCCCATGTAGTTCTGGGCTGATTCCTCACCGTTCTCATGATCATTGCAACTCCACGAGGTGAGATCTTGCATGGAGCCCCAGGCCGAGGGAGATTGACAGTTATTGTTTGTTTCTTTTATTTGCGAATAATCGCACCAACTGTTGTCACCTTCTCACCAAGCTGCTTGGCGATGGTCTTGTAGCCCATTCCAGCCTTGTGTAGGTCTACAATATTGTCCCTGACATCCTTGGAGAGCTCTTTGGTCTTGGCCATGGTGGAGAGTTTGGAATCTGATTGATTGCTTCTGTGGACAGGTGTCTTTTATACAGGTAACAAACTGAGATTAGGAGCACTCCCTTTAAGAGTGTGCTCCTAATCTCAGCTTGTTACCTGTATAAAAGACACCTGGGAGCCAGAAATCTTTCTGATTGAGAGGGGGTCAAATACTTATTTCCCTCATTAAAATGCAAATCAATTTATAACATTTTTCACATGTGTTTTTCTGGATTTTTTTGTTGTTATTCTGTCTCTCACTGTTCAAATAAACCTACCATTAAAATTATAGACTGATCATTTCTTTGTCAGTGGGCAAACGTACAAAATCAGCATGGGATCAAATACTTTTTTCCCCTCACTGTAAAATCCCTTACCTTTCGAAGAACTTCTGCTGAGGGCTTCCCAAGTGTCCAACGAAGACATCCAATGGTTCTTTTGTTAGAAAAAGTCATTTATTATATCCATAAATCTCCATTTGGTTGGCGCATTATGTTCATAAAATACAGCGTCCACTCGCCCATTGAACCATGAAGAGAACACGTTCAACCTATACCTATACACTTGTCCAAGAACAATCAAACATCATTGATAATGTATCCTTAGGAACACTTATGTATATTTACTATAATATTTCAACCGGATTATAAACTGGACGATAGGAGAGGAAAAAACCACAGCGCGCACGAGCCCATGAACGCGCCTCCTCTTCTGTTTACATCCAGTGACTAGTTCGAAATTCTTCTTCTATTACCATCCAGAGCAACCTAACATCACCAAACACTGTTTAGAGACTGACATCCAGTGGAAGCAATAGGTACTGCAATCTTACTCCCATATGGCTGTTTTCAATAGGGAGGGGTTCAAAATGAGGCAATGTGTCAAACACTTTTTCCAGGACAGAAATTCCTCGGGTTTTCGCCTGCTATATCAGTTCTGTTATACACAGACAATATTTTAACACTATTAGAAAGTGTGTTTCCTATCCAATAGTACTAATTATGTGCATATCCTAGTTTCTGGGCCTGAGTGGCAGGCCTTTTACTTTGGGCACGCCAGACTCTCCAAAACCGACACCTCAGCTGCCGCTCCCTAAGAAGTTAAATAAATAATTACAATTGGATGTAATAACTGTATCACTAGTCACTTTAAGCAATGCCACTTTATATGTTTACATACCCTACATTACTCATCTCATTTGTATATACTGTACTCTATACCATCTACTGCACCTTGCCTATGCCGTTCGGCCATCGCTCATCCAGATATTTATATGTACATATTCTTATTCATTCCTTTACACTTGTGTATAAGGTAGTTGTGAAATTGTTAGATTACTTGTTAGATATTACTCCATGGTCGAAACTAGAAGCACAAGCATTTCGCTACACTCGCATTAACATCTGCTAACCATGTGTATGTGACCAATAAAATTTTATTTGATTTTGATTTAAGAACACACTAAAACATACCATAATGAAGAAAATTTTAAAAGGGCACAGGAAGCGGTGCAGTCCTGAGGGGTATGGTACAATTGAAGCTAGATATCCTCAGGGTTTTCTAAAGTTAGCCAGCTTCAGCTAGCTTCACATTCCAGCTAGTATTCATCCGTACCACGGTGGTGGATATTGTTTGTGTCACATGGAATGACGCTGGAGAGAAGAAGCAGGTACGGGGAGTAAACATTTAATGAATAACGGACATGGCACGACAGGAACAGCATCACTAAACTAAAACTAAAGACAAAAAAAATCAATGCAGCAGCGGGGAACAGAGCTTGGGAACTGACAAATATAGGGGAGGAAATAACAGGTGATAAGTGAGTCCAGGTGAGTCCAATAATGCTGATGCGAGTGACGAGTGAGGGCAGGTGTGAGTGATGGATGGCAGGAGCATGTGATGCAGGGTAATCTGGCGCCCTCAAGCGCCAGGGGAAGGGACGAGTGGGAGCAGACGTGACAGTTTGTCCACCTGCCGCTAACTCTAGCAGGCTTGTAACTGCGCGTCCATGTCGCATGTGGTTAGTTGAACGCCAAACTATTCAGGCTTGTTAATGTACAGTCTTATTTTATTACTTATTGTTAATGCTGTCTTTGGTGTGCTGATCAATGGACTAGCGCCTTTTTCCCCACTCCTATCATAAAATCATTGTATTAAGTCATACACAAATTTTACTGTGCGTGAAGTTTAAAATGCATTCTGTTATTATTAAATGTGTAATGTGATAGGTATTTTAACATTAGTATTTTTTTACACAAAATATTTGATTAACAATATTAAAAGGTCCAATGCAGCTGTTTTCTCATTATCAAATAATTCCTGGGTAAACGATAGAGTACCTTACTGTGAGAACAAGCAATTAAAATGGTTAACAACAACAAAAAGAAAAAATAGTTTCTTAGCAAAGAGCCATTTCTCAAGCAATAATTTTGCAAGGACTGTCTGGGAGTGGTATGATTAGGGAGGGGAGAAGAAATCTAGCGGTCATTGGCAGAGAGGTTTGGAACTATCTTTTTTATTGGTTTATTAACTAATTTACCACCTGGCGATATCACCAGGCAGGCCAAAACTCCATCCCACCAGAAAAAGCTGAAATTTCAGGTGGTCTATTCAAACAGTTTTTACACTAATAGGGCATTATCATTTTCACAGTATTATTCCAACTTTGACTGCACTGGGCCTTTAATCAGTCGTCTTCCTCAAATGAAGGGGATGATGATGCAATCTTTGCGAGAGGAAGGGAATCTGATTTAATTGGTCCTCAACTCAGACACTTCATTTAGGACATGGAGTTAGCACTGATTTAGCCTGCCCGGGAGCAGGTTAGTTCTGAAGGATTTTTTGCCATAGATATTTACCTGGCTGAAAGGTGAGCCATTTCCGTGGTACCGGTTATCCAGAGTTGAACTCAGAGTTGACCAAAGTTACCTGACTACTGAAACTCCTCAAACCACATACGTAGTATAGGGCTCAGGAGGCAGGCATCCATTTTTTTAAACAGTCTCACAACCTTGAGTAGCCATGTGCTCTCATCAAACGCTTGCCACACACTCTCTGCAACAGAGCTCCACCATGCCTCTGGACTGCATCACTTCCTGTGGGCTTCCGCACCTCAAACAGAAAGATATACAAGTCATGTGGACATACAATTACTAAATGAACCAATGAAATGTCTGGAGAGTTAATGAGGCAATCAATCACATATGGGAAAGACCCACAAAGTGAGCTGTCACCCACTTGGGTGGCTGGGTAGCCAAAAAAGTTTAGTTGTTAGAACTGCTGACGTTGGAGTTTGGGGTACTGGAAAAAGCATGAGATCTAATCAAGGGTCAAGTTGAAACACATTACAAAATGGTATTTATTTTTCATTCACAGTGCCAGCTTTCAACAAAACTAAGAGTTATGAATGCACACACATTCCCAATTCACCTAACATGAATGTTTCATTACATTCTCCTTTATATAAGCATCTTGGAGTGTCAGGCATCTTAATTTGAGTATGGTAATGAACCAGAGAAGATGCTCAACATTGAGTTATTGGTATAACATTTTTTAAAGAAACGTGACCTCACTCCAAGTCATGTTCTCCAATGTGCAGTAATGACCAGAGAGTCTCTTGTTCTCTTCTCAGATCACATGTTTCTGACTGGGTAGAATTCAAGATTCCCTTCAGAAAACGAATTTGTCTCTCTTATGTCAAAGTACAAATTGTCAAAATAACATATTCTCTTTTGCTGCAACAAAAAATAAATAAATTAGCTTCACATCTATACTTTACGCGAGCTGTTCTGAAAGAATTGCTCAATTAAATAGCATTTTTAATTACTCCATAGATCATCAAAGCTAGATGGCATCTCTCTCTGTCATCAGCAATCTGCACTTAGATACTTTCAAACGAAACAGTTTCTCATGCATCCTAAGTTGTGGTGGCGAGGCAGACTGTAAATGGGACACGTTGGAAATGCAGACCATGCACAAAACTTTATGTATTTGCCTGTTATAAGTTTCAAATGGTTAATAAAGATAGGAGGACACAAGGTGTTTTTGAGAGAAACTAATAACCACTATAAAACATGATTCAACATCATTAAAGTAGCCATCATTAAAGGTCTTTTATCGCTTCTCATAAGACAAAACAAATGCAAAGACATTTGGATTTCCATGTTAAGGATTTAAAATAGAACTGAATAGAATAAAACTTTATTGTCCAGCCCTTGTTCTTTGGCGTCACCTTCCATTAAAAGGATCACATACACATATATACATTCTCACATCATACACATTTATACCAGTCAGTTCATCATGTTGCATACACTAAAAACATTTATACATTCAATCACAACCGACCGCTGTCCCAACTGCACTGGGTAGATAATTACATAAGGTATACTGATACAATTTACTTTGCATTTAGTAGTCCAACAGCACAAGGAACTAATTCATGTTTGATCCTGTTCTACTTGGCCATGGGCATTCTGAAGCGCCGGCTAGAGGGAAGCCTCTCGAACTGAGGGTGTAGAGGGTGGGAGGGGTCGCCAAATGACAGCCAGTGTCTTCTTTTTGGTTGCCTTGTGGAACAGACTGCTCAAATGTGCCTGTGGTCAACCAATTACTTTACTATTCTGGACAGTTTACTTTTGCTCCTCACGCTCAGATGACCAGACTGTCATATTGAACGTGAGGATGCTCTCCACCAAGCTGCTGTATACCCTCTCCAGAACACCCTGCCTGACCCAAAACCCCTTCATTTTCCTGATTTAAAAACAGGCGCTGGCTTGCATAAAAAAAAATACAGTCTGCATTCTCTGTAAAACTCAGCTTGTTCTCAATTTACCAATTTAAATAACGAGAAATCTATACCGTAAGCTGTACATAATCAATAACCTATTTCGTCCATATAGTCCTGTGGACATTCACTGTCATTTAGACCAAGGTAAGGTCAGAATGTTTCGAATTGAATAGACCACTGGCTCAATGCAGCAACGCCAATCCATTGGGGTTTCTAATATCACATTTGTAATAGTGAATTGTGCATGTCCAGCCCAGTAACCCGTGGCAAGGAGAGGTTATGGTATGACAATTATTCACTCATACACATGGCACAGGCTGGGTTCATATGCATCCAATTATGCAGTCTGAATGCAATCCATCAATTATCGACAATGAATGGCTGGGGACAAGCATTTTATGCTCAACAAAAGCATAGTCCATCCCTCCCTTGCTCTTATACACGTACCTCCCCTTCCCCATTCATTTGTAAAATTATGAATTTCAATTATATAGTTGCATCCCATCTCCTGTGACACACACACACACTTATTATGTCTTATTATACTTGTGAGAACTTTTTGGGGACCAATAACTGATTCCCATTCAAAATCCTATTTTCACTCATCCTAAACCTAACCCTAATCTTAACCTTAACCCCTAACCCTAACCACTAACCCCAGTTCTAACCCTTAACCTAAACCCTGAGCCTAAACTAGCCTTTTTCTAAGTGAGGACTGGCAAAATGTCCTCACTTCTCTGAATTTTAGTTGGTTTATTATTCTTGTGAGGACTTCTGGTACTCACAAGTGTGTACACACACACACACACACACACACACAGTCCGAGTACTGACCATGCAGAAGCTGAGCCTCAGCAGAAAGCCAGCACAGGCATGCAGGGAGGTTGACTGACTGCTACAAACTTCCCTGCGGTAGATTCAGAAATAATTCCCAAATTCTGACCTCGGGTTAAGGTGATTATTTTCTGCACCCAAATGCTGCTCTGAGGGTAAAATGAACCAAAATTCGGAATAATGTGTCCCTGGGGATTACGTGGGCCTATCTAAAAGCTTTGAGGATGTCATAACGTACTACATAAATGCCAAACCATCCAGAATGCTCTAATAGATAGGATCAAACAGTAGATTGCCGCTCCTGGGGGAGCCATAATAAATTGACAGGATACATTCATCCACTGTCGCCAGGCAAGGTAATTGTTTTTGCCCGCCTGCTAAGCCAGCCGTAAATGGATGAAATAAAGGGACTCTGAATCCATCAAAAGCATCTTTAGGCAAAACAGCCATAAGTAACACTTCTCAAGTAGGAGAGGAGAGATTGGAGGAGAAATTACAGCTGGTAACCCACATGAGTAAAACTAACACTCAACCTAACAGGACTAACACATTCATGCCATTTCGGTGTTAGCAAAATCAGTCTTCAAAGTGCTTTTTCAGTCAGCGAATGCACTTAGTTCGGAGACTGGTATTTCTTGCCTGAGTGCATTTTGTTGTGATCCCTTTATTTACTTATCGAGAGCAAATTATTGTGTAGAAATTGCGGGTCTCTCTCCTGACTTGCCTGATTCATATCAGTGGCTGATTCAAAAGTCTGTCTGCCAACCTTCCCGTCTTGGGTTCAAATCAAGGGTTGGAACCGGTTCAGAGAACAGAACTGAAAACCAGAAAATAACGAAATGATTTGAGGAAGAGAACCTGAACCGAAAACGAATGTGATCTATACTGTTCCGGAACAGAATCGTTATTTTAAAAGCATGGGGACCGTTTAATAATGTTTTACATTCTGGGCATTTTTTTTCAGTCCCACAAAAATTTAAACAAAGCGCCTATGCAAAACCCTCACTATTTGCCAGTAGGTGTGCATGTGTGTGTGTAGGCTACCTGCCCCTCCCTTCTGAAGCATAAGTTACTGTAGCCTACAAGCGTAATTCAGAAATTAGGGAGAGATGTTTAATTAGAGAAGAATGGATTTACTTTTTCAATGCTAGTTAAGGATACTAAATTTATCACGTTCCACATTGGATGAACTAACAACAAAAAGGTAAGACATTTTTTTTTTATTCTAGTGCTGCTCTGCACACACAAGTTTGTTAGCTAGCTAGCTAACGTTTGCTCTGGTCCAACTTTAAACCCCCCCAGTTTTCAAGGCAAGCTTGTTCCATCCTCACTCGCTCTCTCCTCATCCTCAAAATGTCATTGCATCTCGCGCCCTACACTGTGACTGGCAGCACAGTGTGTGTGTTTGTCTTTCATTGTGATTAAACCATGGTGTTACCGCAAAATACAATTTGCTTTTAACGACTTTCCTATACAGATTAAATCGCTTATGAGCCACAACAAGCTGCTCTATCCACACTGATTGGTGAAGTCCATTTAATGTTTAAAAAAGTATGCCTATATTTCAGAGGTTTAAAAAGGAACAGAAAAGAGCGATAGAACGTTCAGAACTTTATTTTGCTGGTCAGAAACAGTGGAACGGAAAACTTTTTTTTGGGGGGGGGGGGGTTCTGTTCAGAACTAAACAATTGGAAAAGTATTTTGGTTCCAACACCTGGTTCAAATACTATTTGAAATCTTTCATATACTTTTAGTTTACTTTAGCCTGCCTGGAGTACAGCACTTTTGCGATTATTCAATTGGTTCCATTGTGCCAGGCAAACTCAATCAAACCCAGCTTTGAGTACTTGAAATGAGTTGACATAGTATTTAAACCCAGGTCTGCAACCTTGAGACACTGTTGGGAAGCGTTGCCTCTTTGCCACCACTGCCACAGTGCAGGGGGAAAACAGCTGTTAGATGCATAATGAGATCATTTAGACGGCACACTGTGACATTTTGTCTCAATCACTAACACTGGGTCAGGGCATGGATGTCTTCCAAGAGGAAATATAGTCCCAAACAGACAGTCAATCTCCCCTTGTGCCAAACTTGGCATCCTATCGTCCCATTTCATTCATCAACGCAGATCTAAACACTGGGCCAAGTGAGATCTAGATTCTAGAGGAAATATTTGTTATGGAGGATAAACTGCAGTCTGCCATGAAGATGTATAACCAAGAAGCAGTCTCTCTTGAGTATGATAGAAAATACATACAAATGATGCTACACAAAGTCTGACCTGTAGAGTTCCCCTTTACGCAAGGATTATGATGGCACTACAGCAGGCAAATAAATGCTGACAGATTGGACCATTATCAGTTCTCTTTAAGGTGTCCTCATGGCGATGATCATAATGGGGGAGGGAAGTGCTGTAGCATGGCTGTCCACAATGTGGCCATCACCTCTGCACGGCATCTCCCAGAGTATTTCTAACCCAGTAAGTGAACTTTTAAATGATGTGTTCCTTCACCTTCACGAGTTGCCAGGATACAAATGAGTCACACAGCATCCCACACGCTCATGCGGTATAATAAACGGTATAATAAACCCATTTCACCCAGCAGGAAATAAAATATCATTTTCAAGTTCAGTGATTGGGTTCATGAACACTCTCTCTCTCTGGGTTTCAAACAAACACACGGACACACACATGAATTTAAAATGGATTAAATTGACATTTTGTGTCATTGGCCTACACACAATACCCCATAACGTCAAAGTGGAATGATGTTTTTAGAAATGTTTACAAATTAATAAAGAATGAAAAGCGGAAATGCCTTGAGTCAATGAGTATTCAACCCCTTTGTTATGGCAAGCCTATATAGGTTCAGGAGTACAAATTAGCTTAAGTCATAAAATAAGTTGCATGGACTCACTCTGTGTGCAATAATAGTGTTTAACGTGTTTTTTTTAATGACTACCTCATCTCTGTATCCCACACATACAATTATCTGTAAGGTCCCTCAGTCGAACAGTGAATTTCAAACACCTATTTAACCATAAAGACCAGGGAGGTTTTCCAATGCCTCGCAAAGAATGGCACCTATTGGTAAAAAAAAGCAGACATTTAATATCCCTTTGAGCATGGTGAAGTTATTAATTACACTTTGGATGGTGTATCAATACACCCAGTCACTACAAAGATACAGGCACCCTTCCTAACTCCGTTGCCTGAGAGGAAGGAAACCGCACAGGGATTTCACTAATGAGGCCAATGGTGACTTTAAAACAGTTAGAGTTTAATGGCCATGATAGGACAACACTGAGGATGGCTCACCAACATTGTAGTTACTCCACAATACGACCCTAAATGAAAGCGTTAAAAGAAGGAAGCCTATACAGAATAAAAACATTCTAAAAGATGCATCCGAAAGTAAAACTCTAAAAATTGTGGCAAAGAAATTAACTTTATATCCTGAATACAAAGCGTTATGTTTGTGGCAAATCCAACACAACACATCACTGAGTACCACTCAAGCACGGTGGTAGTGGCATCATGTTATGGGTATGCTTGTCATCGGCAAGGAATATGGAGTTTTTTAGGATAAAAATAAACGGAATAGAGTTCAGCACAGGCAAAATCCTAGAGGAAACCCTGGTTCAGTATGCTTTCCGACAGACACTGGGAGACAAATTCAATTTTCAGCAGGACAATAACCTAAAGCACAAGGCCAAATATACAATGGAGTTGCTTACCAAGACGACGTTGAATGTTCCTGAGTGGCCTAGTTACAGTTTTGACTTAAATCAGCTGGAAAATCTATAGCAAGACTTGACAATGGCTGTCTAGCAATGATCAACAACCAATTTGACAGAGCTTGAATAACTTTTTAAAATAATAAATATTGTACAACCCAAGTGCACAAAGCTCTTAAAGACTTACCCAGAAAGACTCACAGCTGTGATCACTGCCAGAGGTGATTGTAACATGTAGTGACTCAGCGGTGTGAATACTTATGCAAATTAGATATTAATGTATATCATTTTCAATTAATGTGCAAAAATGTCAAAAAGCATATTTTCACTTCGTCATTATGGGGTATTGTGTGCAGATGGGCTGGGTAAAAAAATATATTAAATCAATTTTGAATTCATGATGTAACAACAAAATATGGAATATGTCAAGGGGTAGTATTCAGACCTCTTGACTTTTTCAAAATGTTGTTATGTTAGAGCCTGATTTTAAAATTGATTAAATTAAAACAAATTCTCATCAGTCTACACACAATAACGCATAACAACGAAGCAAAAACAGGATTTAATTTGTTTTTGCAAATGTATTAAAAATAAAAAAAAATACCTTATTCTGTATTTAGACCGTTTGCTATGAAACTTGAAATTAAGCTCAGGTGCATCCTGTTTTCATTGACCATCCTTGAGATTCTACAACTTCATTGTAGTCCAGCTGTGGTAAATTTTAATTGATTGGACATGAAAAAGGCACACACCTGTCTATATAAGGTCCCACAGTTGACCGTGCATATCAGAGCAAAAACCCAGCCATGAGGTCAAAGGAATTGTCTATAGAGCTCCGAGACAGGATTGTGTCAAGGCACAGATCTGGGGAAGGGTACCAAAAAATGTTCCCCAAGAACACAGTGGCCTCCATCATTCTTAAATGGAAGAGTTTGGAACCACCAAGACTCTTCCTAGAGCTGACTACCTGGCCAAACTGAGCAATCGAGGGAGAAGGGCCTTAGTCAGGGAGGTGACCAAGAACCCGATGGTCCTCCTGACAGAGCTCCAGAGCTCCTCTGTGGAGATGGGAGAACCTTCCAGAAGGACAACCATTTCTGCAGCACTCCACCAATCAGGCCTTTATGGTGTAGTGGCCAGACGGAAGCCACTCCTCTGTAAAATGCACATGACAGCCCGCTTGGAGATTTCCAAAAGGCACCTAAAGGACTCTCAGGATTCTCTAGTCTGATGAAACCAAGATTGAACTCTTTTGCCTGAATGCTATGGTGAAGCATGGTGGTGGCAGCATAATGCTGTTGGGATATTTTTCAGCGGCAGGGACTGGGAAACTAGTTGGGATCGAGGGAAAGATGAATGGAGCAAAGTTCAAATTTTATTAGTCACATACATATGGTTAGCAGATGTTATTGCGAGTGTAGCGAAATGATTGTGCTTCTAGTTCCGATACCATCAAATCAAATGTGTATATATAAAGCCCTTCTCACATCAGCTTATGTCACAAAGTGCTGTACAGAAACCCAGCCTAAAACCCCAAACAGCAAGCAATGCAGGTGTAGACGCACGGTGGTTTGGAAAAACTCCCTACAAAGGCCAGAACCGAGGAAGAAACCTAGAGCGGAACCAGGCTATGAGGGGTGGCCAGTAATCTAACAATTCCACAACAACTACCCAATGCACACAAATCTAAGTAAAGGGATGGAATAAGAATATGTACAGTTGAAGTGGGAAGTTTACATACACCTTAGCCAAATACATTTAAACTCAGTTTTTCACAATTCCTGACATTTATTCCTAGTAAGAATTCCCTGTCCTTAGGTCTGTTAGGATCACCACTGTGCTCTTCAGTAAGGCCTTTCTACTGCCAATGTTTGTCTATGGAGATAGTATGGCTGTGTGCTCGATTTTATACACTTGTCAGCAGCGGGTGTGGCTGAAATAGTCGAATCCACTCATTTGAAGTGATGCCCACATAATCTTGTATATATAGTGTATCTCTAACTTCCTTCATACTGTACACGGAGACATACAAATGGTATCTATGAGCTCATCTGACTCTGGCTAAGTACAGTTGAAGTCGTAAGTTTACATACACTTAGGTTGGAGTCATTAAAACTCGTTTTTCAACCACTCCACAAATTTCTTGTTAACAAACTATAGTTTTGGCAAGTCGGTTAGGACATCTACTGTGTGCATGACACAAGTAATTTTTCCAACAATTGTTTACAGACAGATTATTTCACTTATAATTCACTGTATCACAATTCCAGTGGGTCAGAAGTTCACATACACTAAGTTGACTGTGCCTTTAAACAGCTTGGAAAATTCCAAGAAATTATGTCTGGAAATTATGGCTTTAGAAGCTTTTGATAGGCTAATTGACATAATTTGAGTCAATTGGGGCTGTACCTGTGGATGTATTTCAAGGTCTACCTTGACATCTTGTGAAAATCAAAATAAATCAGTCTAGACCTCCACAAGTCTGGTTCAGGCGTTTGGAAATTGCTCCCAAGGATGAAGGTACCACGTTCATCTGTACAAACAATAGTACGCAAGTATAAACACCATGGGACCACACAGCCATCATACCGCTCAGGAAGGAGACACGTTCTGTCTCCTAGAGATGAATGTACTTTGGTGTAAAAGGTGCAAATCAATCCCAGAACAACAGCAAAGGTCCTTGTGAAGATGCTGGAGGAAACCGATACAAAAGTATTTTTATCCACAGTATAACGAGTCCTATATCGTCATAACCTGAAAGGCCGCTCAGCAAGGAAGAAGCCACTGCTGCAAAATCAGCATAAAAAAGCCAGACTACGGTTTGCAACTGCACATGGGGACAAAGATCGTACTTTTTGGAGAAATGTCCTCTGGTCTAATGAAACAAAAATAGAACTGTTTGGCCATAATGACCATCGTTATGTTTGGAGGAAAAAGGGGGAAGCTTGCAAGCCAAAGAACACCATCCCAACCGTGAAGCACGGGGGTGGCAGCATCATGTTGTGGGGGTGCTTTGCTGCAGGAGGGACTGGTGCACTTCACAAAATAGATGGCATCATGAGGCAGGGAAATTATGTGGATATATTGAAGCAACATCTCAAGACATCAGTCAGGAAGTTAATGCTTGGTCACAAATGGGTCTTCCAAATGGACAATGACCCCAAGCATACTTCCAAAGTTGTGGCAAAATGGGTTAAGGACAATAAAGTCAAGGTATTGGAGTGGCCATCACAAAGCCCTGACCTCAATCCTATAGAACATTTGTGGGCAGACCTGAAAAGGTGTGTTCGAGCAAGGAGGCCCACAAACCTGACTCAGTTACACCAGCTCTGTCAGGAGGAATGGGCCAAAATTCACCTAAGTTATTGTGGGAAGCTTGTGGAAAGCTACCCGAAACGTTTGACCCAAGTTAAACAATTTAAAGGCAAAATACTAATTGAGGGTATGTAAACTTCTGATCCACTGGGAATGTGATGAAAGAAATAAAAGCTGAAATAAATCATTCTCTCTACTATTATTCTGACATTTCACATTCTTAAATTAAAGTGGTGATCCTAACTGACCTAAGACAGGGAATTTTTACTAGGATTAAATGTCAGGAATTTTGAAAAAGTGTATTTGGATAAGGTGTATGTAAACTTCCGACTTCAACTGTACGTCAAGTCTAGACTTTGCGTAGAGATACGATAATTTCCACGTCAAAGTAAGGTTTTATAAATAACTACTTATACGTGGTAAGTCATACTTAAGATCAAAATTTATCCTAAGTCCATTTTATAAATGAGGCCCCAGGACTAAGCTTCATCGGGGTCTGGGGAAAAGGCTGTAATGTTTAAGTATTTGGTACAATGCACTGCACAAGGTGGCTTTGAAACTGACCATGCTACAAATCTTAAAGATCGGGAACTGAAAGGCTCAGCACTGGCAAAACTAGGGACTTGAGAGAGAAATCCGGCTTGAACCCGAAATTCTCCCATCCATCAGTGCGTGATCTTCAAGAATCTTTCCCAGTTGGTCATTTGTCCAAGCTCAAAAGGCAAGACTGATCAAGGACTGAGGACAATAACGTTGAAGCACTCACGTCTCACCGTCTCAACACGAAGGGCACTAGAGTAACAAAGATGTTTCATCTCCAGCGCCCGGCATGAAATGGAAGAGCGCAGGATGAAAGGAAAGAGTGAAGGAGAAGACCTCTATGGCCATGTGTCAAAAGCAAATACTGTATGGAGACATCCTCTTTTTAATCCTTTCAAAGGTGTTTTTTTTTTTACAGAAATATAAAGAAGGAGCAAGGTATTGTTAGGTCCATAATTATTGGCACCCTTGATAAAGATGAGGTAGGGGTGAAAATTATTGCCACCCCAGTTTTCAATATTCTAGCACCTTCCCCTTGCAAGGATAACGACACTGATCCTTTCTCTAAATTGTTTTATGAGATTGGAAAACACATTGGGAGGGATCTTAGACCATTCCTCCATACAGAATCTTTCCAGATCTTTGACATCCTTCGTCTGCTCTTACCACAGATTTTCAATGGGGTTCAAGTCCGGAGACTGAGATGGCCATTGCAAAACGTTGATTTTGTGGTCTATTACCTTTTTTTTGTGGATTTTGATTAGTGCTTAGGGTTATTGTCTTGCTGGAAGATCCACTTGCGGCCAACTGTCAACCAGGTTTTTGGCTAAAATGTTCTCGTACTTGGTAAAGTTCATGACGCCGTTGACCTTAACAGGGGCCACAGGACCAGTGGAAGCATAATAGCCCCATAGCTTAAAATATCCACCACCATATTTGACCGTAGGTATGAGGTACTTTTCTGCATATGCTTCTGTATTTTTTTTTTACGCCAAACCCACCACTGGTGTGGCCAAAGAGCTCTATTTTCATTTCATCTGACCATAGCACTTTTATTTACCATTTTTTTTATCAAGGGTGCCAATAAGGACATAACTGTATATAGTACAACCAAGCCATTTACAGTATTGACAACCTTGCCAAAGAAGCAGTACAACCAAGCGATTGAAGCAAATTGAAGCAAGACAAATTATTAGGGGCTCGCGAGTGGCGCAGTGGTCAGTGCTAGAGGTGTCACTACAGACCCTGGTTCAATTCCGGGCTATATCACAACCAGCCCTGATTGGGAGACCCATAGGGCGGTGCACAAGTGGCCCAGTGTCGTCCGGGTTAGAGTTTGGCCAGGGAAGGCTGTCATTGTAAATAAGAATTTGTTCTTAACGGACTTGCCTAGCTAAATAAAAAATGAACAATTTCATGCCAATAATTAAGTGTATTTGCTGCATGATTTTGATGGTAGATCAAGAGTGTTCGTAAAATGTGCACACAGAGGACATTTTTATTCCCCAAAACACCCTTCCAGCCAAGAAAGCAATGTTCATCTCCTATTCTTTTATATTGCTCACTTGGTTTGTTTGGTTCATAACTCAATTAAACTGTTGATGAACTGCGAGAGTACTCTACAATTTCAAATGGATTTAATGCCAGAGATTCTCAAATTACAAGGTGAGATTGATCAATCTTAAAAAAAAGATTGGGTGCCTGCAACATCACTTCCTGGAGTAGCTCAAGATATGCATGTTATGGTTGCGCTCCTCTTGCTCAGATGTTGCATGCATCAACCAATGGTTGCGTGCCATGTTATCGATTGGGTCATTGACTGACAGATGGCTATTACATATGATGTGTTTTAGCTGATACTTAAAATACTTATCCAGGCGTTGTAAGATCTGGCAGGCGTCAGCAACACCTGGGCAGAGGAACGCGCTCATCGTCTTCATGAGACGCCATCTTAATCGACTTCATTTGGCTTCAATGCGCCTTTGAGTCTTCACATAGGAATGACGGGTGTCACGTGATCGATGGCTTTTCCATTCATTTATACAGTCATTGAATTATGATCATGTAAATACAGCCAATTGTGTTTGTCTCCTCGCATCTCAGCTCAAGAGATTTCCAGTTATATTCCATGTGTATAGAGCTTATTACTGAGGTTATTGTCCATACAGGCTATTCATTTAGGAATTTCTGGGCTACATGTTTTTTGTACCAGTTGATTTTACAGAGAGGGATCCTAATGAAAACACAATGAAGTGTTGTTTTGCTGTGTGTTCACCTGATGTTTTTATTCATAAGTTGAAAAGATAAGACACTGAAAATAACCTTGTCATCTACATACTTTGGGTAATGCAATAGCTCCCTCTGCTGCACTTTGTCTGAAATAACACGTCAAGAGTGCCGAGTCATGCAAGCAAACATGTTTTGGGAATATTCCATCATTATTGCTAAGGATCGGTGGGTCCCCTGCGGGACGGTTGAGCTAACGTAGGCTAATGCGATTAGCATGAGGTTGTAAGTGTCATGACGTTGGCCTGTTGGTGAGGTTTATGACCCCCATAAATACCTCCCCCTCCTTTTTCTCTCTCTCTACTCTACAGAGGGACTATTGAAAATCTCTTTGTTAACATGGAGAGAGTATGGTAACGTCAAAAGGGTGGGGACAGGAACCATATTTCGGTAATCCAACCAGCTGAAAAGACGCGTTGGTACTCAGGGAATATGATGTCAGAACAATGGGCGTCTGAGACATTTTACTAATGATAGGATGACAAACTGTATCTTGGAAAGTTGACGCATTCTAGTTATCAGATTCACATGGAATTGTTATGCAATTTAAATGTTTAATTATTAAACTATTTGTGGAACAATGAAATGTAATTTTAGCTCCTAAATAAGAGAATTGGTTTTTCATGAGTGAACTATGCTCAACTCAGTGGCCCCGCCCAAGTGAACAGACATTGGCTGTAAACTATGAAACACGCCTCTCTCTCCCTGATTTATATAAGCCTTTTACGAAAATGTTACTTTCTGTTCCGAGTACGCGAGGCCTGCAGTCTCTGCGTTAAAAAGGGCTAATAATTTTCTAACGAAATTAGCATCGAATTTCAGTGTAGGTGACTATCGACACGCCGAAATGAGGAATTTCAACTATACCAGCCAGAATATAGCACGAGCTTAAAAGTATGGCAATTTAGTATGAACTTTGAACTCTCATTCACTCCAGAAGTGATACCTCCTAGCCGCTGCAAACGGGGGCTAGGAAAGAGCAGACAATCTCTTCAGAAAGACAGGGTACTACCACGTATACGTTCTACCACACGACGACGGTACTACAACGTATCCGTTCTAACACCAGAGACATCTGACAGAGGACAGGAAGATCTCTGTTGGGCAACACGGCCTTCCATCTACAACCAACCTATTGAGGCACAGCTCAGAGTAAATATGTCTTGCATTTTCCTGTTCCAAATGGGCGGTTATTTAGAATGCATATGATTCTCTATTTACGATAGCATAGCTTCATAAGGTCCGATAGAGACCAAATCCCTTTGTTCTCCAGTCTTCCCCCTCTCTTTGTGTAACCAGTCGTCATATCGGTTCCGTCCACCAGGGACGTTCTTCATGTATGACATAATTAGTATTCAATGTATGATCCATTCTGTGTATATGTAATTCTGTGTGATTATTTAGTAAATAAATAATTAAACCAAATGTTGTATTGCTGATTCAACTTGTTAGCCAGGGTTCGTGAAGATAACCAAGAATTCTACGATGTTCAGATGAGACTGAAATAAGGTCAGGGTTAATAATTGACTGCTGTTGATGTAAAAGATTACTAGGTCTTTAAGAGTTTATGCGGAAGATAACAGCTCTATAAACATTATTTCGTGGTGCCCCGACTTTCTAGTTAATTACATTTACATGATTAGTTAATCAGGTAATATTAATTACAGAGAAATGATTTTATAGAATAAATCAAATCAAAGTTTATTTGTCACGTGCGCCGAATACAACAGGTGCAGACCTTACAGTGAAATGCTTACTTACAGGCTCTAACCAATAGTGCAAAAAAGGTATTAGGTGAACAATAGGTAAGTAAAGAAATAAAAACAACAGTATATACAGTAGCGAGGCTATATACAGTAGCGAGGCTGTAAAAGTAGTGAGGCTACATACAGACACCGGTTAGTCAGGCTGATTGAGGTAGTATATGTACATGTAGTTATGGTTAAAGTGACTATGTATATATGATAAACAGGAAGTAGCAGCATCGGGGGGCACAATGCAAAAAGTCCAGATAGCCATTTGATTACCTGTTCAGGAGTCTTATGGCTTGGGGGTAAAAACTGTTGAGAAGCCTTTTTGTCCTAGACTTGGCACTCTGGTACCGCTTGCCATGCGGTAGTAGAGAGAACAGTCTATGACTGGGGTGGCTGGGGTCTTTGACAATTTTTAGAGCCTTCCTCTGACCGCCTGGTGTAGAGGTCCAGGATGGCAGGCAGCTTAGCCCCAGTGATGTACTGGGCCGTACGCACTACCCTCTGTAGTGCCTTGCGGTCAGAGGCGGAGCAATTGCTGTACCAGGCAGTGATGCAACCAGTCAGGATGCTCTCGATGTTGCAGCGTAGAACCTTTTGAGGATCTCAGGACCCATGCCAAATCTTTTTAGTCTCCCGAGGTGGAATAGGCTTTGTCGTGCCCTCTTCACAACTGTCTTGGTGTGTTTGGACCATTCTAGCTTGTTGTTGATGTGGACACCAAGGAACTTGAAGCTCTCAACCTGCTCCACTACAGCCCCGTCAATGAGAATAGGGGCGTGCTCGGTCCTTATTTTTCTGTAGTCCACAATCATCTCCTTAGTCTTGGTTACGTTGAGGGAGAGGAGGTTGTCCTGGCACCACAAGGCCAGGTCTATGACCTCCTCCCTGTAGGCTGTCTCGTCATTGTCGGTGATCAGGCCTACCACTGTTGTGTCGTCTGCAAACTTAATGATGGTGTTGGAGTCGTGCCTGGCCATGCAGTCGTGGGTGAACAGGGAGTACAAGAGGGGACTGAGCGCGCACCCCTGGGGAGCTCCAGTGTTGAGGATCAGTGTGGCAGATGTGTTGCTACCTACCCTCACCACCTGGGGGCGGCCTGTCAGGAAGTCCAGGATCCAGTTGCAGAGGGAGGTGTTTAGTCCCAGGATCCTTAGCTTAGTGATGAGCTTTGAGGGTACTATGGTGTTGAACGCTGAGCTGTAGTCAATGAATAGCATTCTCACATAAGTGTTCCTTTTGTCCAGGTGGGAAAGGGCAGTGTGGAGTGCAATAGAGATTGCATCNCGGCTGTGCTTCCCTTTGTAGTCTGTAATAGTTTGCAAGCCCTGCCACATAAGACGAGCGTCAGAGCCGGTGTAGTATGATTCAATCTTAGCCCTGTATTGACGCTTTGCCTGTTTGATGGTTCGTCGCAGGGCATAGCAGGATTTCTTGTAAGCTTCCGGGTTAGAGTCCCGCACCTTGAAAGCGGCAGCTCTACCCTTTAGCTCAGTGCGAATGTTGCCTGTAATCCATGGCTTCTGGTTGGGGTATGTACGTACAGTCACTGTGGGGACGACGTCCTCGATGCACTTATTGATAAAGCCAGTGACTGATGTGGTGTACTCCTCAATGCCATTGGAGGAATCCCGGAACATGTTCCAGTCTGTGATAGCAAAACAGTCCTGTAGTTTAGCGTCTGCTTCATCTGACCACTTTTTTTATAAACCGAGTCACTAGTGCTTCCTGCTTTAATTTTTGCTTGTAAGCAGGAATCAGGAGGATAGAATTATAGTTGGATTTACCAAATGGAGGGCGAGGGAGAGCTTTTTTTTTTTCTATAATTTTTTTTTCCTCTGGTTGCACATTTAACATGTTGATGGAGATTTGGTAAAACTGATTTAAGTTTCCCTGCATTAAAGTCTCCGGCCACTAGGAGCATCGCCTCTGGGTGAGTGGTTTCCTGTTTGCTTATTTCCTTATACAGCTGACTGAGTGCGGTCTTAGTGCCAGCATTTGTCTGTGGTGGTAAATAAATAGCCACGAAAAGTATAGCTGAAAACTCTCTAGGCAAGTAGTGTGGCCTGCAATTTATCACAATATACTCTACTTCAGGCGAGCAAAATCTAGAGACTTCCTTAGATTTCGTGCACCAGCTGTTGTTGACAAATATGCACAGACCGCCCCCCTCGTCTTACCGGAGTGTGCTGTTCTATCCTGCCGGTGCAGCGTATATCCCGCTAGCTGAATATCGATGTCGTCATTCAGCCACGATTCCGTGAAACATAGGATGTTGCAGTTTTTAATGTCCCGTTGGTAGGATATTCGTGTTCGTACCTCATCTAATTTATTGTTCAATGATTGCACGTTGGCGAGTAGTATTGACGGTAACGGCAGCTTTCCCAATCGCCTCCTCCGGGTCCTGACCAGGCATCCGTCTCTTTTGCCCCTGTACCTGCGTCGCTTCTTTTTGCGAATAACTGGGATGTCGGCCCTGCTGGGTGTTTTGAGAATATCATGTGCATCTTGCTTGTTGTTGAAAAAATCTTAGTCTAATCCGAGGTGAGTGATCGCTGTCCTGATATCCAGAAGCTCTTTTCTGTTGTAAGATACGGTTGCAGAAACATTATGTACAAAATAAGTTACAAATAATGCGAAAAAAACACATAATAGCACAATTTGTTAGGCGCCCGTAAAACGGCTGCCATTTCTTCCGGCGCCATTTCAAGCATGTCATATCACTTAATCCGGCATAGCCAAAAAACACGACATAAGTAACAAGATAATTTCCCAGGACATAGACATATCTGATATTGGCAGAAAGCTTAAATTATTGTTAATCTAACTGCACTGTCCAATTTACAGTAGCTATTACAGTGAAAGAATACCATGCTATTGTTTTAGGAGAGTGCACAATTTTGAACATGAAAAAGTTATTAATTAACAAATTAGGCACATTTGGGCAGTCTTGATAGAACATTTTGAACAGAAATGCAATGGTTCATTGGATCAGTATAAAACGTTGCACATACACTGCTGCCATCTGCTACAGGCAGTTAGATTTGGGCATGTCATTTTATGCAAAAATTGAAAAAAAAGGGTCTGATCCTTAAGAGGCTTGAGACAACACAAAGAATAATTTATGAAATCAAACTGTTTGGATTAACAGATATTGCTTCTCAGATATTGTGATATAATTGTGGCCTTTCTAGCACTTTCAAATGGGAGATTCCACAGGACTTTGATAAGATTTCAAGTTGCAAAACTCTGCTTACGTAACTGGAGATTCAAAAGACAAGAGTTTAAAGGTGGCCTTTGTCAGACACTGGTAGAACTACTCGTTTTCTGCCACCTGCACACTCTAAATAAAAGGAGACGTTTTCATATTAGTTTCCATGTTTATTGAGAAAATAGGATAGAACAAAGTCACACTACTGTTATATTGAAAATGACCAATATATTTCCCCAGGTATCCACGGTGGCGGGTGGCCTAGTGCTTAAGAGCATTGGGCCAGTAACTGAAAGGTCACTGTTTCAAATCCCTGAGCAGACTAGGTGAAAAATCTGTCTGTGCCCTTGAGCAAGGCACTCAACTCTAGTTGCTCTGCTAAATGACTAAATTCTAAAATCTCCATGAAAACCTTCCATTTACAGACATTATTTACAACTAGATTATGTGACTATGTGCATTACTGTACACATTGCCTCATTCCATCTGTGAGTGTTGTCGCCAACCTCTATCATTTGTGGTTATGCAATAAAAAGAGTTGGCCGCAGCACATACAGTAAGTAGCCGATGGGATAAGGTTAGTGTACATGTGTCCACATACAATAGGATTCACTTTGTTCAACTTCCAAATGGGCAGCCCTGTTTAATTTTTGTTGACTTTTCTTTAATTCCCCAGATATGTCTGCTTTAAAATGCAAAACATTCAGGTACACACACTTCCATTCGTCATAGACTTTTTACTTTTATCCCATTGGAGAAAAGTCCCAGAGGGTTAACTACTGGATATGAGCATGACCAAATCTGACTAGTCATGGTGTGTAGAATCCCAGTTCCTGACATTAACCACTCCGACCTTAATATCTTGTAGTACATAGGGGTTGTAGGAACGTCGTGCATTTTCATTTTCTCGCATTAATCAGCACTAGACATCCTATTTCATTGTCACCTCTCCTCAGACATACCAAAAAAAATCCATACAACACATAACACCTCCAAACAAGCACAATCAATCAGCATGCACTCAATGAACTTTACTAAAATAAGCAATTATTTCTCAAGTCAATGATGACAATCCAGGAAATGGTGAGAGGCCTGCTAGATTTCTATAGCCTATGACTATGAGAATAGCTTGGTGATTTTGTCTTCCCTGCTAGTCATCCCAATGAAAAATAGTCAGACCTGTTTTGCAAAGATTCTCATTAAGTATTCGTGTGGCAAATGCAGAAACTGAAATTATGTTCGAAACAATTTTATCACTGACATTCAGTATATCAGTGCTTTTCAGTGAAATTTCAAGACATTCCTGCCTCCTCTCTTTCCCTAGCATTGAAACAATGATTTGTAAAGGGACAGTTAAAAGGTAAGCAACTGTAGATTGATTATTTATAATGGGATAATGAATGAAAACAACCAATGTGTGAAGCAGTATGTGAGCATTTCCTTATCAATGACACCTAGTTTAGCTTTATCAACTAAGAACTCATTCATCATGACACACCACCACACGTATCAACTACTCCTCCTTACTCTTTGTACTGCTTCCGTTAGCATGCTCATTCGTGTGCCCATTGGCATTAGCATTAGCCCCATTAGCGCTCATCTTCCCCTCGGCAGTCAGTCTACGAATGCAGTCGAGGGGGCCCTTCCCTTCGAGTACTGAGGGGTTGCGGTAAGACCCGCCAATGCGGTCCCACAGGGTGAAGTACTGGCCATAGTTGACGTCGAAGAAGAGGTGGTGGTCCGTGTGGTGGGCCGCCCCGTTGACCACCTCCTGCAGTGGTCCGGGTACGCGGTAGTCGCCGTCGTGGATAGACACAGTCCAGATATTGACGAAGACGTAGAGGGCCAGGTAGAGCACCTTGTGCAGAGGGAAGAGGAAGGGGTAGATGTGGTAGGGCAGACCCTGCAGGAAGCCATCCAGTGGGTGGAAGGCGTGGCTGGCAAACGGGGTGGGGATCTTCCACACGTGGTGCGGCTTGTGGAAGTGCTGAGGGGAGGGAACGTGCCACAGAGATGATCAATTCAAGTGAACCAGATTCAAACGGAACTGTATTTAGAACATATTTGCTGAGGAACAGAGACTATAAAACATATGGCCCCGTTTGATCACTTTCACGTGTACCAGCAATTTGAGGATAGGACCAGCAGATGATAACACACACACACTGGTACTGAAGACATAGCACTGGCTTTGTTCTAGCTCCGTACATTACATACACAAGTTCTTAGCAAATACATGTATGCCAGAAAATAGAGGGGGAAAACTGCACATTTGTTCATCAACATTAAGACAATGTAAACTGCCTTAATCTCAATAAGACAAATGAGCAGAATGGTATGACTTAATATACAGGATTTGTCTGTCATTGTGGACTGATCTGTAACTGTACATCACCAAAATTACTTCTAGAGCAACAATCCACGTTCAATTGACCGTGAAGGGACCTACCCAGTAGCACACTTCCCCATTGGTAACAAGACTTTGTAATGCTCACCTTGTAAATACTCTTGTGGTGAAGAAACCGATGAATCCAATAGATGCACCCGTCCGTGAATAACAGGAAGGAAATCATGCTGAGCAGCACAAAGGGCCAGCCTGAAAAAACATACCGCCATTAGTATCATAATGACAATCCTGTTAGACAAAGTTGCCTAACAAAATGAACAGTATAAACGTCGGTGAACGCAGCATTGTCTTACCCATGGGAGACTCTTCAACGTGGTCATAGAGCTTGCTGTATCCTCTGACCTCAAGGAAAAATAACGCCACAGTGGGTATACTGATTATGGGTAGCGAGGTCATGGCGTATTTGATCTCCCGCCGCACCTGGTTCTGAGGACCAACAATGATCTGAGATCAGGCATCAATTCCAATAAATAAATAAACACATACTGAATATTTATTTTATATATATATAAGTTCCTCTGTCCAGTGTCTGTTCTTTTGCCCATCTTAATCTTTTCTTTTCTTGGCTAGTCTGAGATGGCTTTTTCCTCGCAACTCTGCCTAGAAGGCCAGCATCCCGGAGTCGCCTCTTCACTGTTGACGTTGAGACTGGTGTTTTACGGGTACTATTTAATGAAGCTGCCAGTTGAGGACTTGTGAGGCGTCCGTTTCTCAAACTAGAGGGACTAATGTATTTGTCCTCTTGCTCAGTTGTGCACCGGGGCCTCCCACTCCTCTTTCTATTCTGGTTAGAGACAGTTTGCGCTGTTCTGTGAAGGGAGTAGTACACAGCGTTGTACGAGATCTTCAGTTTCTTGGCAATTTCTCGCATGGAATAGCCATTTCTCAGAACAAGAATAGACTGATGAGTTTTAGACGAAAGCTCTTTGTTTCTGGCCATTTTTGAGCCTGTAATCGAACCCACAAATGCTGATGCTCCAGATACTCAACTAGTCTAAAGGCCAGTTTTATTGCTTCTTTAAATCAGAACAACAGTTTTCAGCTGTGCTAACATAATTGTCAAAGGGTTTTCTAATGATCAATTAGCCTTTTAAAATGATAAACCTGGATTAGCTAACACAACGTGCCATTGGAACACAGGAGTGATGTGTTCTCTGTACGCCTACATAGATATTCCATAAAACAAATCTGCCGTTTCCAGCTACAATAGTAATTTACAACATTAACAATGTCTACACTGTATTTCTGATCAATTTGATGTTATTTTAATGGACCAATTTTTTTGCTTTTCTTTCAAAAACAAGTGACCAAACTTTTGAACCAGTAGTGTATAAACTCAGCAAAAAAAGATCCTCTCACTGTCAACTGCGTTTATTTTCAGCAAACTTAACATGTGTAAATATTTGTATGAACATAAGATTCAACAACTGAGACATAAACTGAACAAGTTCCACAGACATGTGACTAACAGAAATGAAATAATGTGTCCCTGAACAAAGGGGGGGTCAAAATCAAAAGTAACAGTCAGTATCTGGTGTGGCCACCAGCTGCATTAAGTACTGCAGTGCATCTCCTCCTCATGGACTGCACCATATTTGCCAGGTCTTGCTGTGAGATGTTACCCCACTCTTCCACCAAGGCACCTGCCAGTTCCTGGACATTTCTGGGGGGGGGGGCCTAGCCCTCACCCTCCGATCCAACAGGTCCCAGACGTGCCCAATGGGATTGAGATCCAGGCTTTTCGCTGGCCATGGCAGAACACTGACATTCCTGTCTTGCAGGAAATCACGCACAGAACGAGCAGTATGGCTGGTGGCATTGTCATGCTGGAGGGCCATGTCAGGATGAGCCTGCAGGAAGGGTACCACATGAGGGAGGAGGATGTCTTCCCTGTAACGCACAGCGTTGAGATTGCCTGCAATGACAACAAGCTCAGTCCGATGATACTGTGACACACCGCCCCCAGTGTCTTAACGACCGTTCCACAGGTGCATGTTCATTAATTGTTTATGGTTCATTGAACAAGCATGGGAAAGTGTTTAAACCCTTTACAATGAAGATCTGTGAAGTTATTTGGATTTTTACGAATTATCTTTGAAAGACAGGGTCCTGAAAAAGGGACATTTCATTTTTTGCTGAGATTATATATTTACAGTACCAGTCAAAAGTTGACACATCTACTCATTCCAGGTTCTTTATTTTTACTATTTTATATATTGTAGAATAATTGTGAAAACATCAAAACTATTAAATAACACATATGGAATCCATGTAGTAACCAAAAAAGTGTTAAAAAAATCAAAATATATTTTATATTTGAGATTCTTCAAAGTAGCCACCCTTTGCCTTGATGACAGCTTTGCACACTCTTGGCTTTCGACCCGCTCCACCACAGCCCCGTTGATGTGGATGGGGGTTTGCTCTCCCCTCTTTCTTCTGTGGTCTACGATCACCTACTTCGTCTTACTGACGTTGAGGGAGAGGCTCCGTGGATGGCTTTTGACCACTTTGGATTCTGGTCAGCATGTTATGGAACTGCGGGGACTGTGAAGATACACACGTACAGACGAGCATACGCACACGTACATTGTAATATTGTTGTATGTTGGTATAATTAATTTGTTATATATGATTAATTAAGTAATTTGTTATATATATATATATATATATATATTTTTTTTTTTTATATTTTGTTTTATGTGTAATGTAAGTGTCTTAATGTGTTTGGACCTCAGAGTATGGGGATCCCTAATAAATACAAATGGTGTTGATATGGGTCATGGCCAGCCTTTTAAAGCACTTCATAATTACAGATGTGAGTGCTACAGGGCGATAGTAATTTTTGCAGGTTACCTTGGAGTTCTTGGGAAGAGGGCCAATGGTGGTCAGTTTGAAACATGTTAGGATTACAGAATGGGACAGGGAGAGATTGAAAATGATCGTGAAGACACTGTCCAGCTGGTCTGCACATGCTTTGAGAACGCGCCCTGGTATTTAGTCTGGCCCGGCGTCCTTGCAATTGTTAACCTTTTTAAAAGTTTTACTCACATCGGCCACGGAGAGCAAGATAAACAGGGGCTTTCCACTCAAGACTCAGTGTTGTTTTATTCCTTGAAGCCAGCATAAAAGGCATTTTGCTCGTTTGAGAGTCATCACTGGGTATCTCACGGCTGGGTTTCCCTTTTTTTATCTGTTAACGTCTGCAAGCCCTGCAACATACGACAAGCGTCAGAGCCGGTGTAACAGGATTCCACCTTCCTCCTATATTGTCCTTTCACATTTCTTGTATGCATCTGTGACGGAGAAGTCCATCACTGGCCACGGGCAGAATTTGGTAAGCTAACACACCCAAACTCACTCATCTCACATTCCCTGCTCCGTTTTCATCTATGTTAGCAATGTGGGTCGACACACAAGTTAACTTAGCGATCTCAGTTCATACATTACACACATTATTCTTATCTCCCGTCAGTAACAATATGGTATAAGGAATACGCAGACAAGCTTTCATGTTTAATTGAAGTGACGTTTACTGTACTTATCAATGTTATGTGGGCCACAGTGTCTCCCGACCCTTCCTGTCTCAGCCTCCAGTATTTATGCTGCAATAGTTTGTGTTGGGGGGATAGGGTCAGTCTGTTATATCTGGAGTATTTCTCCTGTCTTATCTGGTGTTGTGTGTGAATTTAAGTATGCTCTCTCTAATTCTCTCTTTCTTTCTCTCCTTCTTTCTTCCTTTCTCTCTCTCGGAGGACCTGAGCCCTAGGACCATGCCTCAGGACTACCTGGCCTGATGACTCCTTGCTGTCCCTAGTCCACCTGGTCGTGCTGCTGCTCCAGTTTCAACTGTTCTGCCTGCGGCTATGGAACCCTGACCGTGCTACCTGTCCCAGACCTATTGTTTTCAACTCTCTAGAGACAGCAGGAGCAGTAGAGATACTCTGAATGATCGGCTATGAAAAGCCAACTGACATTTACTCCTGAGGTGCTGACCTGTTGTACCCTCTACAACCACTGTGATTATTATTATTTGACCCTGCTGGTCATCTATGAACATTTGAACATCTTGGCCATGTTCTGTTATAATCTCCACCCGGCACAGCCAGAAGAGGACTGGCCACCCCTCATAGCCTGGTTCCTCTCTAGGTTTCTTCCTAGGTTCTGGCCTTTCTAGGGAGTTTTTCCTAGCCACCGTGCTTCTACACTTGCATTGCTCGCTGTTTGGGGTTTTAGGCTGGATTTCTGTACAGCACTTTGTGACATCAGCTGATGTCACAAAGTGGGGCTTTAAGAAGGGCTTTATAAATAAATGGGATTGATTGAATGATGAGTGCGCTGTTTGTTTGTTTCTGTTCCTCGCTCTCTAGCTCTATAGCTTCCAGGTATGCTGAAATAAGGACCTGAGCTATGGCAATTGGGCTGGCTTTGTAGTGCCTGTCCCGAATGGCGCGTTCATGTGAATGGGCGTATTGGAAGACACCATGTTAGTATTGATGGGATTATGTAAATGTGTTATATTGTATTATGATAAACCGATTGCAAATGTTCAATGAATATAATTCATGATATGTTTAGCTGAGTGGAAAATGTAGGCTTTGATGTTGGTAATGGCTTAATTAATGAATGAGTTTGTTATGTTCTGATGGGAGGGGCTTCCTCTACAAAAGGAGCCTCTCTTTCAGTTCAAAAAGGGGGGGNGGGGGGGGTGATTGAGCTGTTGATGAGGCAGCACTGTTTTAGCTGTCCCCATAATGTATACTTTTGGTGGCAGTTCTGTTCTTCTGGAATCACTATGTAAATAAACACCCTTGCACAGAAGTACTTTTGCGGCTCCGCCATCATTTTATTTGATTGAGGTTAGGTTTTTCAGTTTAGCCTTCTGGCCTACTCTACACGACAGCGTTCATGTCCGTGTCCCGTTCCTTGTAAGCGGTAGCTCAAGCCTTTTGCCCAGCGCGTAATCCATGGTTTTTGGATACATTCGTATTGTCACTGTGGGGACGATTTCGTCTATGCACTTATTGAGGAAGCCTGTGGTAAACTCCTCAATGCCATTGGATGAATCCCGGAACGTATCCCAGTCTGTACTAGCAAAACAGTCCTGTAACCTTGCGTCTTCTTCATCAGACCACTTATGTATTGAGTGTGCCACCGGTACTTCCTGTTTAACCTTTTGTTTGTAAACGGGAAGCAGGAGAATAGAGTCGTGGTCAGATTTGTCGAAGGGAGGACAAGGGAGGGTAGAATACCATTTGTCTAGAGTTTTAGCACCCCTAGTGGCGCCGGAGACGTGTTTGTAGACGTGAGGTTTTAAGTATCCCCGCAATAGTTAAATAATTAGTTTAAGTCTCCGCTCACCAGAAACAGTTTATCTAGGTAACCGGTTTCTTGTTTGTTTATGGCCCCATAGTTTTTTGAGTGCCAAAGTGGTGTTGGTTTGTGGAGGGATGTAAAACAACCATGATAATTACGGATGAGAACTCTTGGTACATAAAAGGGTCTCCAACTCACCGTGATGTAATTTATATCAGGTAAGCAAACGCTTGAGATTTGCTTCACATTGGAAGTAACGCACCAGTTGTTTGTGAAGAGGCACACCCCTAACCCTTGCCCAAGGCTACCTTCGTTCGATCGTGCCACTGCATGGAGAAACCACTGAGTTCTACGTACATAGTCATCCAGCCACGTCTCTGCATGGCATATAATATTGCACCTTTTCAAGTCTCTCTGATAGGAGACTCTTGAAAGAAGCTCATCCATCTTATTCTCGAGTGACTGGACAATAGAACGGAGGGGAGTGCCGGTCGATCTTATTTTCGTCTCAATCTCAATAGGATGTCGGCTTTTCTACCGCGTATACACCGGAGGCGTTTTGGTAGCCCATGAAACAATGGAATGGGGTCCGGTATGAACAAGGGAACAGCTGAGTCGGAATTGAATTTCGGATTTGAAGTCGAAAGCGAGGTTAGTAACTGTCGATCTGATGTCTAGAAGGGCTTGGCGGTCATATGTGATAATAGTATGAACTTTCTGAACAAAAAAAAAAAGATAAACAAAAAAAAATAATAGTATAGTAACCAAGAAGCAAATGCCAACTCAAGTAGTAGCCTAACCTTACAGTATGTCAATAAACCTTCCTGGATGCTATTCAAAATATATAGTTTGTCGCAGTTCAACTGCATACAACTATATTGTGGCCTGGTCCCAGATCTTTTTGTGTTCTCTTGCCTACAGGTGTCCTACAGGTGTTGTGATGTTTAACAAGATCTGGGACCAGGCTACAAGTATTGAGTATTATAAAAAGGACATACCTTTAGAAACTGTGGATGTTTCATTAGGTTGTGGTCAAAGATGAAGTGGTAGCTCAGCCACCCCAGGCCCAGGTAGAGGACTGCGGCTCCCAGGTTGGTGACTACCAACAGGCTGATGATCTGGCGCAGCGCCCCGTCTTCAGGCCACGACGACGGGTACACGTAGGGGGTGAGGACATAGTGGTCGGCGACATTCAGCACAAGATCCATGTCTGAATCTGCCAAGTTGATAAGTAATGGCTTTGAGCATAGCCTTCTAGACTCCTCCTCTCAAGTAGCCTATCCTACCCACAAATCACAAGTGACATAATTTCTCACTTCTCGAAACCACAGAGAAGGCTCAGACACAGAGAAGGCGAGTGACGAATTCGCAGATGTAGCAGACAATGTCACAAATGATTTGTGGGTAGAATTGACTTCTTGAGAGTGACATCACATGTAAACTGGACATGGCTTATGGACAGGGTGGGTAGTCAACTAGTCAATGTTAGATCTATAGGCTATATCAATCATATTTTCATCATACAGATACAGTAGTGTGTTACTAGGGCTGGGCGGTATACCGTATTTTACTATATACCGGTATTGATGCACGGACCAGTTTGGGTTTTTACTTTACCTTCTATTACGGTTTTTGAATGTTTGGTTTGTTAAATGTGATACGCCGTGTGTAACGTCCATTTTTATAGTTTACTCCGCTATTTGAGTCATCCCTCTCCGCTCTCTCTCCACGGCGCTTTCCACACAGACCTAGTCCCACCCCCTGTCACTCAGGGAGCGCATTTGTCTTCTAAATCACAGAGGAATAGGCGAAGCATGAATATGTTGGCTATATGAATAAAGATTTACACGGAACATCACTTTGGTTCCTACCCTGTCACAATAACTCGTCCATGGAATTTTTATTTTGTTGTCATGTCAAACACTGTACTCAAAGTGCCCACTATTATTTATATTCTAAGTATTATAATGATAAATTATAATAAACATTCTATTTCTATAATTCCAAAAGTTCACCCAAGTGTTTTGATCTAAATTGCATTTGCAACATTTGGTTAAAATTAAGGCCTAGTATTTTTGCCCATATCGTGGCAGTGTGGAAATGATCTCAAATGAGTGCAGGAAATGCAGGTTGAAGTTGAATTGAACAGTATTTCATGTTACCTTCATTTAACTAGACAAGTCAGTTACAAACAAATTCTTATTTACAATGACAGCCTACCGGGGAACAGTGGGTTAACTGCCTTGTTCAGGGGCAGAACGACAGTTATTTACCTTGTCAGCTCGGGGATTCGATCCAGCAACCTTTCGGTTACTGGCCCAATGCTCTAACCACTAGGCTACCTGTTGCCCCAAGCGTAAAACAATCCGAATGGAGAAAGACCCATTGAAATAATTTAGAATATATGTGTTGCCACCCCAGGGTCACGCACTACTCATAAAGCTAATTTTGAACTTTTATTAATCAAAAACATAAAATATCGTCAAATACGTCACACCGCCAAAAATTTGATAAATACCATATGATATTTTGGCCATATCGCCCAGCCCTATTTGTTACTAGAACTCAGATAACATACAGTAAATAACAGTATGATAAATGGGAGGCAGGCCTAATACTGTAGGTGTTTTTTGGGGAATGCTACTGATAGTGCTTTTTAAAGCAGTGACATTTGAGAATACCTTGGGGTAAACTACTGTAGTCTTTCACTAGGCAATCTTTTCAGTGTCCCGGCACTACCAAAGGTTTTCCAGGAATGGGAATTCTTATTTGGGTACAGGCTAGTCATTGTAGATCCTTGGTATTTAAGAAAGATGAAAGCATGCATATCCCATATGTTCGGTCAGAAGATACATGCAATCACCTTGAATTTTTTGGAAAACCAAGGATCTAATTTGGTAGTTTATTCCAGACATTTCTTCAAGGTTGGAGGAACAGTAAAACATATAGAGAAGTGTCGGATCTAGCCATTGATCATGATTCTCAGTTCCATTACACTACACATAAATGTCATTGGACGAAGTCGTCTTCTGTACGGGGGAGTTATGTTAAAAACCTCTACGGGATCGGTGTCCCTATACTGGGAAGGTTGTTGCTAACGTGCGCTAATGTGACTAGAATGACGTAAGTTACAGCCAACTTTCCAGGACATATGCATGTCTTATACAGTATGTGCAGAAATCTTAAAATTCTTTTTAATAAACTGCACTGTCCAATTTACAGTAGCTATTACAGTGAAAAAATACTGTGCTATTGTTTGAGGAGAGTGCACAACAACAAACTTTTATCACGGCAACTGGTTTGATACATTCACCTCTGAAGGTAAATAATGTACTTACATTCAGTATTCTTGCTCTGATTTGTCATCCTGAGGGTCCCAGAGACAAAATGTAGCATAGTTTTGTTTGATAAAATAAATTTTTATATTCAAAACGTAGGAACTGGGTTCTACAGTTTGAACCGCTGCTGTTTCTGGTCACTAGTAGCCTACCAAACTTGCTAACTGACAAATCATCATTAGAGTTTCATCATGCAGCCTTACAATGTATTAAAAATCAAAACATAAAGCTTAACATTTGTATCGCAACTAATGTTACATACATAACTCTAAATTAAGCATATAGTAGTACCGGTTTCTTTGTTAACCGCTCAACACAGAATAGCTGTATGTGCGCACTCCCTCAAATCGTTTGGAGAAAATATCCTTTCTATTTTATTCAGCTATGTTCAATTGTATTCTTCATATATGTGGACAACTACAAATACCTAGGTGTCTGGTTAGACTCTCCTTCCAGACTCACATTAAATATCTCCAATCCAAAATTACATCTAGAATCGTCTTCCTATTTTGCAACAAAGCAACCTTCACTCATGCTGCCAAACATACCCTCGTAAAACTGACCATCCTACCGATCCTCGACTTCGGCGATGTCATTTATAAAATAGCCTCCAACGCTCTACTCAACAAATTGGATGCAGTCTATCACAGTGCCATTTGCTTTTTCACCAAATCCCCATATACTACCCACCACTGCGACCTGTACGCTCTCGTTGGCTGGCCCTCGCTTCATACTCGTCGCCAAAACCCACTGGCTCCAGGTCATCTACAAGTCTTTGCTAGGTAAAGCCCTGCCTTATCTCAGCTCACTGGTCACCATAGCAACAACCACCCGTAGCACGCGCTCCAGCCGGTATATCTCACTGGTCACCCCCAAAGCCAATTCCTCCTTTGGCCGCCTTTCCTTCCAGTTCTCTGCAGTTCTTAGGCTGTGTTGGCTGCCAGAGCCAGTCTAAAATAACAAAAGGTCCTTGGACCTTAAGGAGTAACAGTAGGCTCCTTAAGAGTACATCTTGGGCTATGTAGGATCTAGGAAACCTACTACAAATTACAAATACATTCCCAAGTAGGTTTGACATCTCAATCCAATAGAATGCATTAGTGTTAATTAATTAGTCTACATACTTTTACAAGTGTATCAATAAAGGCCCCATGTACCCACTTAGCACACTACCATATTTGGCCTCAAACAAAATAAACAATTTGCATTGTGTGCATTACTTTATAGACAGACAGAGCATTGTAGGCTATCCCAAATTAAACGAGTCAATTCAAAACATATCACCTCATAATACGTGAACATGTTTCAGATAAGTGGCATTCGTGTAATATGTGCTCACACATTGTAGCTATATCAACCTAAAAAAGATCATAACTAAACTGCCATTAATCCCCATTCTACATCATGCATTTGCGCCCATGGCATATCCCAATGTAATGTCCCACAACGCATCTAAACGCACAACTTCATCGCTGATTTGTAAATGTTAGCTACATACATAAACAACATGTATTGTAATCATACTGTAGAGTTACATACCTGACGCAGTTGTCCACTATACCAAGCCACTTGATAAGGCGTAAAATGTCATCAAACTATAGGTACTCGGGTAACCAATCTGCAACTCCCTGTTTAAAGAACCAACTACGTAATTGCACACATCCAATGGAAAGATACTTCCTTGTCACGAAAGGGCTGCATCTTTCGTTTGATTGGACAACTGCCTGATGTGCTCATGGCGCGACGAATTTTTCGAGGTGGATTTAAAGAAACATGACTATATACACAGTTATGAAACATCGGCTTCACTAAATGAATTAACAACGTCGGCGCCAAACTATCAAAACAGCTGTTTCATATAGCGTGGCATATGCATAAAGTAATAGTCCACTTATTACCCTCACCCTCTGACATCATAAGCTAAGAAAGACACAATATATGCAACATTTGGGTGCATTCCCTCGTACAAAATTCCCATATGATTATTAGTGATTTTTTCCAAATATGATAACTTTTTTCCTATTGGAAATAAACAAGTAATCATACTGGATCCTGTAGGGTTCTCGCAGTCCTATAGGACGGCGCACAATTGGCCCAGCATTGTCCTGGTTTGGCCAGTGTAGGTCGTCATTGTAAATGATGGGGCGGCAGGTAGCCTAGTGGTTAGAGCTTTGGGCCAGTAACCTTTAAAGGTTTCTAGATCGAATCCCCGACCTGACAAAGTAAAAACTGAACTGTCGTTCTGCCCCTGTTCCCCTGGAGGCCGTTTCATTGTAAATAAGAATTTGTTCTTAACTGACTTGCCTAGTTAAATAAAAAATATAGGCTTTTGTGTAACCTGTATCAGAATTCTATTGGACAACTTTTTTCCTATTGGGAATCAAAAGTAATCCTATTGGACCCTATATGATTCTCGCAATCCAATAAGCTTTTGTGTAACCTGTATCAGAATTCTATTGGACAACTTTTTTCCTATTGGAAATCAAAAGTAATCTGATTGGATCTTATAGATTTGTACTGTAGGATTTTGTCACCCCAATCAGAAACTTTTTTTCTTAATTGAACCCATTAAATTATAGTTTGTTGTGATTAGTTACAGCACAACACAACAACATTAATTACAACATTTTCAACAACAGTTCTATATTGAAAAAATATATAAATGCCACATGTAAAGTGTTTCATGAGCTGAAATAAAAAATCCCAGAAATGTTTCATATGCACAAAAAGCATTATTTCTCTCCAATTTTGTGCACAAATTTGTTTACATTCCTGTTAGTGAGCATTTCTCCTTTGCCAAGATAACCCATCCACCTGATTAAACAACTGATTAAAAGCATGATCATTACACAGGTGCACCTTGTGCTGGGAACAATAAAAGGCCACTCTAAAATGCAACCGGCCTCACAACCGCAGATCCTCCAACCGGCCTCACAACCGCAGATCTGTGTAACCACGCCAGCTCTGTCCCTCCAGCAGGTGGCGTGTTTTTACCGTTTTTCCACCCACCAAGCAAGCAGTTTTTGTATGGAGGTCAATGAGAGTGTCGAATTTGTTCAATAAAGCAGGTAATGGCTTATTTGCTACGTGAGGTTTATTTGATTGAATCAAAGTTTTGTCATGCTTAGGTTGCTACGAGTGTACTGATATAAGTAGGACATGTGATATCACCGCAACTTTGAGAAAAAACACTATATCAGAGTTGTCTCGAGATGGCTATGCATAATCATGGCATGAGGCTAGTAGCATAGTGTCTCTCTCCATAGAATACAGGCCGTTGATGTCAACAACCCTAATTGAATATTCAAAAAAGTATTAAAATAATGAGATGTATCCAACAATCCAAAGCAAGGATAGGTGGGTGCTAGACAGCCTGCCGTGCCGCTTTGTGGACAACGACTCCCATTGTTAGGACGGAGAGACAAGTATCTTGTCGGTATATCCATAATCTTTGGCCTAACGCCCAAGTTCATTAGTAGTGGAAAGACATAGTAAGAAGAGAGATCATGATACTGAAAGCAGTGGAGTCTAGTAAAGAAAGCATGAAGAGCGTCAAGGTAGGAAGCAAGAGTAATAATGTGTCAGAGTGGAAAGGGGTGATGGTGTTTGATGAGACCATAGGGCCTCATTTACACCCTATCCCAACCAACCAATTCTGTAGAGAAAGAGATAGGTGAAGTCAAACTAGCCCGGTTCATTGGAAAAGGTAGATTGCTGGTAGACAGGATCAGTAAGGGAAGATTCTGCAAATGGAAAAGCTTAATGGGAAGAAGATTAAAAGCCATGACCCTGGTGCTTATGCTAGGTTGAAGGGAGTCATCACTGGGGACCCAATATCTTTATCCATAGACTATCTTTTAAAAAATGTGAAGGGAGGCAGAGTGATTGAGGCCAAAAGGTTGATCAGTAGAAAAGAGTGTCAAAGAAGTGAAAGCTGAGGTTTGAGAAAGTTTTTCCTGGAAAAGTACAGATAGGATTCCTTAGTTTCAGTGTAAAGGAAAGAAAACATGTGCCAAGTGTTGAGGGGAACATGATTCTGGTGATAGTGGGAGCAATGTGAAGGTTAAGTATTGTAATTGTGGGGGGGAACATTTGATGGATGCCAGGTGCAGAGAGAAACTAGAGAGGCTCAGAGATATAGAATCAGTCATGATGTATCATATGCAGAGGCTGTAAAACAGATTGGTGGAACTACAGTGCGGACTGAAGGAGCTTCCATGGCTGCTCTTGTACTACGTGGATCTACTGTCAGGGCTGGTGCGTCTGTTGGTCTTGGCATGGTTCTGAGACCTGTTCAGAAATCTTGCAATCATGAATGTGCTGTGTCAAAGGACACTTTGATAGTGAATAAAGTTAACTTCATAGCTTTCATTGGTAAGGTTATCAACACGACTCGGGTTGTGGAAAGCAGAAATGCCAGATTGAAGGTTATAGTGGATAAGGCAAAATAGTTATTGGTGGCAACAGATGTTACTGTCGAAATGGTTGTTGACATGCTGAATAATCCTAAAGGTGGATTATTTCAGCATGGTATGGATAAAGTTTAATAGATTGCACTTTAAACATTTATTTGCAGACCACCATGATATCGTAAAAGAAGAAATCCTAAATTCAGCTCACCACATGTGGCTGTGCAGAGAATCTAATTTTTTCTAACATTATTAAACAATTTTATCCCTCACTGTGCATGAATGCAAGAACTGTGAGTAGTTTTTGTTTCCTTATGTTTCCTGATGAAGTTGTCAATGTTTTCGTCATATTTTTCGTCATTGTACAGCATTTTATGCATTCGTTCTTATGCTAGCTGAGCAACTACTGTCAGCCACATTTTGTCTGTTAGCTGACTAGCTAGCTAATGTAACAGATGTGATCTTTAAGCTCTCCTACATTGTGTAATAAAGAAAAGAAGGCCAGCCAATGGTCCCAGGTGATCTGTAGTTTATTCGCTTGCATGTCAATATCAGACTGGGGTTAAATCAACAATTATAACAATGACAAAAAACGTGACAACTTACAATATGTGCAAGTACCTGAAACAATAATCAAAGGACAGCACATCAGATGTGCATAGCTCAATGATGTTGATGGCTGTAGATTCTAACATGGAAACAACTGTGCACTAGCAGAGAGCTAATGCGACCATTACGTTTAGAACATGCTAGCTAACTTGCCCGTACAGCAATAAGATACAGTGCCTTCAAAAAGTATTCATACCCTTTGACTTATTCCACGTGTTGTTGTGTTACAACCTGAATTCAAAATTTATTAAATAATTTTTTCTTCTCTCATCCATCTACACACAATACCCCATGACGACAAAGTGAAAACATGTTTTTAGAAATGTTAACACATTTCTTGAAAATGAAATACAGATGACTGATTTACATATGTATTCATAGACTTCAGTCAACAATACTTTGTAGAAGCACCTTCGGCAGAAATTACGGCTGTGAGTCTTTCTGGGTAAAGGCGTCAACATGCTACAGTTTGGCTGGCGCCTAGCCGCACTCAGCTGGCCAAATGGAATGAGTGTGCTCACACACTCCCTTAAAAGACCTTCGCTTGAAAAACAAGAAAAGAAGCGCCAATAGTACTGTTTGTCCATTTTGAGACACCATAGCCAGTATACACTTCCTCAAAATAGTCAGAATTAATCTAAGCTAACTCAAGAAATCTGTCATTAATTTAGACTTTTTTTTTTTTTTTGCTGAAGAGCTCTTAGTCATGTAATTTTACATCTAAGATGTTTGGTGCAGTATTTTTCAATTAAAAAACGTGCATGAAAAGGAGTCATCCATCCCTCATTGATTGACAACAAAGACTTTATTGAATAATCCCTACTGTTGACCTTTCATCAACAAAGGGACGTAGACTTTGGCCCCGAACTTTGGCTTGCCTCCAGAAAAAATGTAATGTGCCCGAACAGACAAAAAAAGCTTACCGAAGTCCAAAACGATCAAGAACATCCCAAAATGTCGTCATAATATACTGTATGCACGAACTCTACCGAACTGTTTCAGCTGGGAAGCATGCGAACGACTTAAGCCTCAAAGAGCTTTCCACACCTGAATTGTGCAGCATTTGCCTATTACTCTTTTCCAAATTATGGTTGAAACAACCATTTCAGGTCTTGCCATATATTTTCAAGTAGATTTAAGTCAAAACTGTACCTCTGCCTCTCAGGAACATTCACTGTCTTCTTGGTAAGCAACTCCAGTGTAGATTTGGCCTTGTGTTTTAGGTTATTCTCCGACTGAAAGGTGAATTCATCTCCCAGTGTCTGGTGAAAAGCAGACTGAACCAGGTCTTCCTCTAGGATTTTGCCTGTGCTTAGCTCCATTCCAATTATTTTTTTATCCTGAAAATCTCCCCAGTCCTTAATGATTACAAGCATACCCATAACATGATGCGGCCACCACTATGCTTGTTCAGTAATATGTTGTATTGGATTTGCCCCAAACATAACACTTTGATTCAGGACAAAAAGTTAATTGCTTTGCCACATTTTTTGCAGTATTACTTTAGTGCCTTGTTGCAAACAGGATGTATGTTTTTGGAATATTTTTATTCTGTACAGGCTTCCTTTTTTTCACACTGTCAATTAGGTTAGTATTGTGGAGTAACTACAATATTGTTGATCCATCCTCAGTTTTCTCCTATCACAGCCATTAAACTCTGTAACTGTTTTAAAGTCACCATTGGCCTCATGGTGAAATCCCTGAACGGTTTCCCTCCTCTACGGCAACTTAGTTAGGAAGGACACCTGTATGTTTGTAGTGACTGGGTGTATTGATACACCATCCAAAGTGTAATTAGTTACTTCCCCATGCTCAAAATAATATTCAGTGTCTGCTTTTTGTATTTGTACCCATCTACCAATACATGCCCTTATTTGCGAGGCATTGGAAAACCTCCCTGGTCTTTGTTATTGAATCTATGTTTTAAATTCACTGCTTGACCGAGGGACCTTATAGATAATTGTATGTGTGGGGTACAAGAAAGAGGTAGTCATTCATAAATCATGTTAAACACTATTATTGCACACAGTGAGTCCATGTAACTTATTATATGACTTGTTAAGCAGATTTCTACTCCAGGAACTTATTTAGGCTTGCCATAACAAAGGGATTGAATACTTATTGACTTAAGAAATTTCAGCCTCTCATTTTTTATAGATTTGAAAGAAAATCTAAAAACATAATTCCACTTTGGCATTATGGGGTATTGTGTGTAGGCCAGTTACAAAAACATCTACATTTAATCCATTTAAAATTCAGGCTGTAACACAACAAAATATGGTAAAAGTCAAGGGGTGTGAATACTTTCTGAAGGAACTGTACATACAAAGCACATCACTGGAAGCCCCTAATATCTAACGGGTACTGTACACTTTCAGTATATATACACATCAAGAAATGTACATAGTGAACTCATAAATAGATTACAGTATTTCCGAACGTGACCTACCGCTTGCATGTCAATATCAGACTGGGAAGAATTTAACTTCACGATCTCCCCCTATCTGCAAGCGTAGCCAATGACATTACACCTTGTTGACATCTGACCAACCAATTAGAATAGATAAACATTAAATACACATTTGTGGAAACATAACTAACCACATTACAGTAAGTTGTAGCCATTTGTATGTTGTTTTTGAGTCACTGTATTGTTGAAGCAGATGAGACATTTTCTTGTTTGTTATTGGTAAATATATGTGCCTTATTATAAGCAAGTCAACCCTGTTTTCATGATTTCTGGTAGATCATCAAAATAAATAAGTCACATCACGTTTTTGGACACATTCAGCAGTTTTTATCAAAATAAGTAGAAATGAATGTTGAAAGTTCCATTTATATTCCTAAAACATACACTACCATTCAAAGGTTTTGTCCATTTAAAATAACATCAAATTGATCAGAAATACAGTGTAGACATTTTTTGTTGTAAATTACTATTGTAGCTGGAAATGGCTGATTTCTTATGGAATTTATACATAGGCGTACAGAGGCCCATTATCAGCAACCATCACTCCTGTGTTCCAATGGCGCGTTGTGTTAGCTAATCCAAGTTTATAATTTTAAAAGGCTAATTGATCATTAGAAAACCCTTTGGCAATTATGTTAGTACAGCTGAAAACTGTTGTTCTGATTAAAGAAGCAATAAAACTGGCCTTCTTTAGACTAATTGAGTATCTGGAGCGTCAGCATTTGTGGGTTTGATTACAGGCTCAAAATGGCTAGAAACAAAGACCTTTCTTCTGAAACTCGTCAGTCTATTCTTGTTCTGAGAAATGAAGGCTATTCCATGCGAGAAATTGCCAGGAAACTGAAGATCTCGTACAACGCATATGTACTACTCCCTTCACAGAACAGCGCACACTGGCTCTAACCAGAATAGAAAGAGATAACTGAGCAAGAGGACAAGTACATTAGAGTGTCTAGTTTGAGAAACAGACGCCTCACAAGTCCTCAACTGGCATCTTCATTGAATAGTACCAGCAAAACACTAGTCTCAACGTCAACAGTGAAGTGGCGACTCTGGGATGCTCTGTCCAGTGTCTGTGTTCATTTACCCATCTTAATCTTTTCTTTTTATTGGCCAGTCTGAGATATGCCTTTTTCTTTGCAACTCTGCCTAGAAGGCCAGCATCCCGGAGTCATCTCTTCACTATCACCTCTTCACTGAAAGTAGACCATTGCAGTCATCTAATTTAGAAGTGACAAAAGCATGGATTAGCTTTTCTGCATCATTTTTGGACAAACAGTTTCAGATTTTTTCCAGAGTTACGCCGAGGTCCTTCACAGTTTTATTTGAGACGAATGTACAACCATCAAGATTAATTGTCAGATCCAACAGAAGATCTCTTTGTTTCTTGGGACCTAGAACTAGCAACTCTGTTTTGTCCGAGTTAAAAAGTAAAACATTTGCCACCATCCACTTCCTTATGTCTGAAACACAGGTTTCCAGGGTGGGTAATCTTGGGGCTTCACTATGTTTCATCGAAATGTACAGCTGTGTGTCATCCACATAGTAGTGAAAGCTAACATTATGTTTCCGAATGACATCATCAAGAGGTAAAATATATAGTAAAAATAATAGTGGTCCTAAAACGGAACCTTGAGGAACACTGAAACATACATTTAATTTGTCAGAGAACAAACCATCCACAGAGACGAACTGATATCTTTCCGACAGATAAGCTCTAAACCAGGCAAGAACTTGTCTGTGTAGACCAATTAGGGTTTTCAATCTCTCCAAAAGAATATGGTGATCGATATAGGCCGATAGTTTCTTAAATTTTCTGGGTCAAGGTTTGGCTTTTTCAAGAGAGGCTTTATTACTGTTTGGTACACATCTGGTGGATAGGGAGGTGTTTATTATGTTCAACATAGGAGGGCCAAGCACAGGAAGCAGCTCTTTCAGTAGTTTAGTTGGTATAGGGTCTAGTACGTAGCTTGAAGGTTTAGAGGCTATGACTATTTTCATTAAATTTCGTCAGCCGGTGATTGTAAAGTAAATAACTGTCGGTCTCAAGGTAATTGACCGTTAATTAACATAAACACATTTAGCATCTCCTGTCTTCCACACATAGCCTACAAGCCACTGATGCAGCCCTTTGGCTACAGTCTAATAAATCCATGTAATATAGTCTACACCTTCATAATAAATGTATTTTAGACAGATCAGATGAAGAAACTGTAGACTATTTTAGAAGAAAGGTATAGCCTACTCTGAGTTGTCCTTCTGTTAGGTCCTAATGTGGCTATGCCAAATGGATGTGGGCTACACTAGTTCATTTAGCAGACAAGATTCGCTAGTTTGAAGAATACAATGTTTTCTCCAAATGATTTGTGGCAGTGCGAACATGCGGCTACTCTGTGTTGAGCAGTTCATAAAGAAATAGGTACTTAGAGGTATTCATGTAACTGTTCTACAAACACTGGGCTATATGTTTTGATTTTTAATACATTGTAAGGCTGCATGATGCAACTCTAATGATGATTTGAAAAAGGTTGCTTGAAATGCATGAGCTGAGCTCTGCTTTGTTTTTTGCGCAGGCTGTCGCTTGAAAGTCGCTTGAAATGCACTTGCCCTGAAGTACGTGTCACCAGTCCAGTGCAACCTGTGCCGGCTCCACGCACCAGCCTTCCAGTGCACCTTCCCAGCCCGGTACGTCCTGTGCCAGCTCCCCGCACTCGCCCTGAAGTGCGTGTCACCAGTCCGGTGCAACCTTTGCCGACTCCACACACTAGGCTTCCAGTGCGCCTTCCCAGCCCGGTACGTCCTGTGCCAGCTCCTCGCACTCGCCCTGAAGTGCGTGTCACCAGTCCGGTGCAACCTGTGCCTTCCCAGCCCGGTGCCAGGGCCGGAGCCCTCCTCTGCGCCGGTGCCCAGTCCAGGCATGGCGTTCAGTCCAGCTCCAAGGCCGGAACCTTCCTCTGCACCGGTGCCCAGTCCAGGCACGGCGTCCAGTCCTGCTCCTAGGCCGGACCCCCTCTCAATCAGAAAGATTTCTGGCTCCCAGGTGTCTTTTATGCAGGTAACGAGCTGAGATTAAGAGCACACTCTTAAAGGGAGTGCTCCTAATCTCAGCTTGTTACCTGTATAAAAGACACCTGTCCACAGAAGCAATCAATCAATCAGATTCCAAACTCTCCACCATGGCCAAGACCAAAGAGCTCTCCAAGGATGTCAGGGACAATATTGTAGACCTACACAAGGCTGGAATGGGCTACAAGCAGCTTGGTGAGAAGGTGACAACAGTTGGTGCGATTATTCGCAAATGGAGGAAACACAAAATAACTGTCAATCTCCCTCGGCCTGGGGCGCCATGCAAGATCTCACCTCATGGAGTTGCAATGATCATGAGAACGGTGAGAAATCAGCCCAGAACGACACGGGAGGATCTTGTCAATGATCTCAAGGCAGCTGGGACCATAGTCACCAAGAAAACAATTGGTAACACACTACGCCGTGGAGGTCTGAAATCCTGCAGCGCCCGCAAGGTCCCCCTGCTCAAGAAAGCACATATACATGCCCATCTGAAGTTTGCCAATGAACATCTGAATGATTCAGAGGACAACTGGGTGAAAGTGTTGTGGTCAGATGAGACCAAAATGGAGCTCTTTGGCATCAACTCAACTCGCCGTGTTTGGAGGAGGAGGAATGCTGCCTATGACCCCAATAACACCATCCCCACCGTCAAACATGGAGGTGGAAACATTATGCTTTGGGGGTGTTTTTCTGCTAAGGGGACAGGACAACTTCACCGCATCAAAGGGACGATGGACGGGGCCATGTACCGTCAAATCTTGGGTGAGAACCTCCTTCCCTCAGCCAGGGCATTGAAAATGGGTCGTGGATGGGTATTCCAGCATGACAATGACCCAAAACACACGGCCAAGGCAACAACGGAGTGGCTCAAGAAGAAGCACATTAAGGTCCTGGAGTGGCCTAGCCAGTCTCCAGACCTTAATCCCATAGAAAATCTGTGGAGGGAGCTGAAGGTTCGAGTTGCCAAACATCAGCCTCAAAACCTTAATGACTTGGAGAAGATCTGCAAAGAGGAGTGGGACAAAATCCCTCCTGAGATGTGTGCTAACCTGGTGGCCAACTACAAGAAACGTCTGACCTCTGTCAACAAGGGTTTTGCCACCAAGTACTAAGTCATGTTTTGCAGAGGGGTCAAATACTTATTTCCCTCATTAAAATGCAAATCAATTAATAACATTTTTCACATGCGTTTTTCTGGATTTCTTTGTTGGTTATTCTGTCTCTCACTGTTCAAATAAACCTACCATTAAAATTGTAGACTGATCATTTCTTTGTCAGTGGGCAAACGTACAAAATCAGCAGGGGATCAAATACTTTTTTCCCTCACTGTATGACCTGTTTTACAAACGGTGGGCCTACCACATGGATGGGCATTCATAAAATTCCATTTGGGCCAACATGGTGGGCTACACCCCAGTAAGCACGAACCAAATAATTTTTTGTTTCTGTCCTGAGTTGTTTTTTGGAGTTTTACAAACGGTAGGCTTACCACTTGGTCAAGGATCATATCACCCTCTATCACCTCTACCTTACCTGTCACCCTAGACCCACTTGTGCCGGTTCCACGCACCAGGCTTCCAGTGCGGCTTCCCAGCCCGGTACGTCCTGTGCCAGCTCCCCGCACTCGCCCTGAAGTGCGTGTCACCAGTCAGATGCAACCTTTGCCGGCTCCACACACTAGGCTTCCAGTGCGCCTTCCCAGCCCGGTACGTCCTGTGCCAGCTCCTCGCACTCGCCCTGAAGTCCTGTGCCAGCTCCTCGCACTCGCCCCTAGACGATGCAATCGCCATCACACTACCCTATCCCATCTAGACAAGAGGAATACACATGTAAGAATGCTGTTCATTGGCTATAGCTCAGCATTCAACAACATAGTACCCTCTAAGCTCATCATTATGCTCGAGGCCCTGGGACTGAACCCCGCCCTGTGCAACTGGGTCCTGGACTTCCTGACGGGCCGCTCCCAGGTGGTGAAGGTAGGAAACAGCACCACTTTGCTGATCCTCAACACTGGGGCCCCACAAGGGTGCGTGCTCAGTCCCTTCCTGTACTCCCTGTTCACCCATGACTGCGTGGCCAAGCACGCTTCTAACTCAATCATCAAGTTTGCAGACGGCACAACAGTAGTAGGCTTGATTACCAACAATGACAAGACAGCCTCCAGGGAGGAGGCTGAGGGCACTGGGAGTGTGGTGCCAGGAAAATAACCTCTCACTCAACATCAACAAAACAAAACAAAGGAGATGATTGTGGACTTCAGGAAACAGCAGAGGGAGAACCCCCCCTATCCACGTTGACGGGACTGCGTTGGAGAAGGTGGAAAGCTTCAAGTTCCTCGGCGTACACATCACTGACAAACTGAAATGGTCCACTCACACAGACACTGTGGTGAAGAAGGCGCAACAGCGCCTCTTCAACCTCAGGAGGCCGAAGAAATGTGGCTTGTCACCTAAAACCTTCACAACCTTTTACAGATGCACAATTGAGAGCATCCTGTCGGGCTGTATCACCGCTTGGTACGGCAACTGCACCGCCCGCAACCGCAGAGATCTCCAGTGGGTGGTGCGGTCTGCCCAACACATCACCGGGGGGAAACTACCTCGACACCTACAGCACAAAGATGTCACAGGAAGGCCAAAAAGATCAAGGACAACAACCACCCGAGCCACTGCCTGTTCACCCCGCTATCATCCAGTACAGGTACATCAAAGCTGGGACAGAGAGACTGAAAAACAGCTTCTATCTCAAGGCCATCAGACTGTTAAATATCCATCACTAGCACGTAGAGGCTGCTGCCTATATAAATATATAGACTTGAAATCATTGGCTACTAATAAATGGAACACTAGTCACTTTAATAATGTATACATATCTTGCATTACCCATCTCATATGTATATACTGTATTCTATACTATTCTATTGTATCTTATTCTATGCCGCTCTGACATTGCTCGTCCATATATTTTTATATTCTTAATTCCATTCCTTTACTAGATTTGTGTGTATTGGGTAAATGTTGTGTAATTGTTAGATATTACTTGTTAGATATTACTGCACTGTCGGAGCTAAAAGCACAAGCATTTCGCTACACCCGCATTAACATCTGCTAAACACGTGTATGTGACCAAAAGATTTGATAGATGGGCATTCATAAAATTCAATTCCAGGCAACACTGTAGGCTACACCTCCGTAAGCACGGACTGACCCTGACGTCTTTTGGACGTCTTTTTTTGGTGCAGTTCCGGACTGGCCTTGATTTCCACATCCTAACATTGTTTTTTCGTCTGGTCCGGACCAAATCTTCAGATTTTGTCCAGTCTGGACCAGCTTTGATTTGGCCCAAAAATAGACATCTATTAATTACTTATTTTCAACTTTCATTCAGAACCAAAAATGAGCCTGATTTCAACATCCGGAAAATACATATTTTCAACGTCTGTAAAATAAACTCAGCAAAAAAATAAACTTCCCTTTTTCAGGACACTGTCTTTCCTAAAATCCAAATAACTTCACAGATCTTCATTGTAAAGGGTTTAAACACTGTTTCCCATGCTTGTTCAATGAACCATAAACAATCAATGAACATGCACCTGTGGAACGGTCGTTAAGACACTAACAGCTTACAGACGGTAGGCAATTAAAGTCACAGTTATGAAAACCTAGGACACTAAAGAAGCCTTTCTACTGACTCTGAAAAACACCAAAATAAAGATGCCCAGGGTCCCTGCTAATCTGCATTAACGTGCCTTAGGCATGCTGCAAGGAGGCATGAGGACTGCAGATGTGGCCAGGGCAATAAATTGCAATGTCCATACTGTGAGACGCCTAAGACAGCGCTACAAGGAGACAGGACGGACAGCTGATCGTCCTCGCATTGGCAGACCACGTGTAACAACACATGCACAGGATCGGTACATCCGAACATCAGAATGGCAACAACAGTTACACCAGGAATGCAAAATCCCTCCATCAGTGCTCAGACTGTCCGCAATAGTCTGAGAGGCTGGACTGAGGGCTTGTAGGCCTGTTGTAAGGCAGGTCCTCACCAGACATCCCCCGGCAACTACGTTGCCTATGGGCACAAACCCACCGTCGCTGGACCAGACAGGACTGGCAAAAAGTGCTCTTCACTGACGAGTCGCGGTTTTGTCTCACCAGGGGTGATGGTCGGATTTGCGTTTATTGCCGAAGGAATGAGCGTTACACCGGGTCCTGTACTCTGGAGCGGGATCGATTTGGAGGTGGAGGGTCCGTCATGGTCTTGGGCGGTGTGTCACAGCATCATCGGACTGAGCTTGTTGTCATTGCAGGCAATCTCAACGCTGTGCATTACAGGGAAGACATCCTCCTCCCTCATGTGTTACCCTTCCTGCAGGCTCATCCTGACATGACCCTCCAGCATGACAATGCCACCAGCCATACTGCTCGTTCTGTGCGTGATTTCCTGCAAGACAGGAATGTCAGTGTTCTGCCATGGCCAGCGAAGAGCCCCGATCTCAATCCCATTGGGCACGTCTGGGACCTGTTGGATTGGAGGGTGAGGGCTAGGGCCATTCCCCCAGAAATGTCCGGGAACTTGCAGGTGGAAGAGTGGGGTAACATCTCACAGCAAGAACTGGCAAATCTGGTGCAGTCCATGAGGAGATGCACTGCAGTACTTAATGCAGCTGGTGGCCACACACTAGATACTGACTGTTACTTTTGATTTTGACTCACCCTTTGTTCAGGGACAGATTACACCAATTTCTGTTAGTCACATGTCTGTGGAACTTTTTCAGTTTATGTCTCAGTTGTTGAATCTTGTTATGTTCATACAAATATTTATACATGTTAAGTTTGCTGAAAATAAACGCAGCTGACAGTGAGAGGACGTTTCTTTTTTTGCTGAGTTTACTATTTTCAACTTTCATTCAGAACCGTCCAGAAAATATGCATTTTCAATGTCCTAGAAAATATGTATTTTAAACATATGGAAAATACCTTGTCACATTTAATTCTGAACCTAACTTCAATGTCGTTTGAAGTAAATTTTGCGAATGTTTTGCTCCTGCCTTTGACGGCAGAAGGCTGGGACCGGTTCTGTGCTCTCACCACTATTTATTGTTTCTGCAGTGAGGATTCACCATCTTCAGGGAATGATTTTGTAACTTATTTGCAGACAGTCGTTGTTTGAATGTCAACAAGCAGTAGTAAAGTATGCAAATCAGAGAGTCAAATTAACGTCTTTTTCACCGATGCGATTCGATTCCAAACCTTTAACATAAAGAGCCGTCCAAAAAGCGCCGTTCGTTCCGAACATCCTATCACTAGAAGGCCACATTTGCTGCATTTGAATCATGAACAGTTGCGACAAAACCATTACATAATTTGAATGTAGCTCAACCGCGTTCTAGTGCTAGTCGGAACATGGAAAGTCTGAAATGTTCGAATTGCTAAATGGTTGAATGCGGCACATGTACAACCAGTTAGCAGATCGGAAATTTCCGAGTTTCTTAGTTCCGAATAGTTAGTACATAAACATGGTCGTCACTAGTTAACACAGGCAGTACATTTTTTTCTTAAAATCCGATTTTAAACCCAACCTTAACCACAACGCTAACCTTATGCCTAACCCTAGCCAGACCTGAAAGCAAACTTGTGTAGCTAATTTGGACTTTGTGGCTGTGTTATCTAGTGGAAACCCGTGAACGCCGCACTGATCCCCGTCCCGAAGAATATGACGTCAAAATACTGCGACTCATTTGAATCGCAGGTTTTGGAGATTTTTGCAAGGCTTCATTGTTCGGGTAAAGTATAGTGTTCACATTAGATATTTTGTTTTGGGAAATAAATTAGCTTCATAAGCCTATATTGAGACTTCTGACTTGCCACACCAGACTACTTTTCTACGTTTAAACTACCACAACAAACAAGGATACTGAATTGTGCCATCTTCACACCTAGCTAGCACTATTAGCAGGCAACCAAAACACCCAGAAATGGACAGTGAAGTTCAAAGAGATGGCAGGGTTCTTGACCTTACAGATGATGCTTGGAGGGAAGACCGTCTACCTTATGAAGATGTCACTATCCCATTGGTAAGGAAACCCTTTAAACAATGTTTATGCTGTAGATGAGGTTTAGCTAACTTGATAACTGCTACATGATATAACGTTAGGTGTACAGTAACTTAGCTTCTAAAACGGTCTCACTCAATTATTAGTTTATATATAATTCGTGAATATGAATAATGATGGCAGCATCAACAATGTATTAGCTATTAGATGGCAAATCCAAATCAATGATGTATAAAGCCCAAAAATAACATTTGGACTACACTTCCCAAAACAAGCTTACGTTATATAGCTACAAAGCACTGTTGTGCGCATACACGCGTCATAGCCATTTTTAATACTTTTTAATAATCAGCTCTGCCAAATATCCAGTTCTAACTAGTAACATCAGATTCTAGTGTAGGATGGATTCTAGATGCGGTAAACATTTAACGGTACTGGCGACTTATAAACGTATGTTTCATGTTGCAGGTGGAACTTCGATAAGGAGGAAATACAGATATGAAAACCAGCTCACTGCCTGGCAACCAAATAAGACGCCTGGCCTCAGACTAAATGTAACAGTAAATATCCGGGACACTCAAATTAGTATGTTACGTTTGGTATGGTTACTTAAAAACAAAAGGAGGGTGGGTATATAACGCGAACGTCTAGCAACCCAAAGCTTGCGCTTTTGAATCTCAATATTAGCCACAACAAATTGGAATTCGTAACATATACCATACTAAGTGGAGAGTTTTAGATTTACGTACAGAATAATACAAAATGCTCTGAGACCAGGTAGAAATACGAGACATTCATACTTGCCATCAAGTACCAGTCTCATACATACCTTTAATCCGCAAATCTCCTCACTGTTGTAGCTTGCTTGTTCTCTTCTCTCCCTGGGGGGAGAAAATGCCTTTGGCATGGTTTCAGAAATATGTTTCTGAATAAAATTACTTATGCCTGATACTCATGCTTCTGTATAAAACTGGACAATACTACCACATGAGGTTGGTGGCACCTTAATTGGGGAGGACGGTTTTGTGGTAATGGCTTTAGCGGAATCAGTGGAATGTTATCATAGACATAGTTTGATGCCATTACTATGAGCCGTCCTCCCTTCAGCAGACTCCACTGAATACTACTATACTGGAAAAAATAAACGCAACAATTTCAAAGATTGTACTGAGTTAGTTCATATCAGTCAATTGAAATAAATTCATTAGGCCTTAATCTATGAATTTCACATGACTGGGAATACAGAGCTGCATTTGTTGGTCACAGATACCCCCTCCCAAAAAATGGGCCTCAGGATCTCATCACTGTATTTTTGTGCATTCAAATTGTCATCGATATAATGCAATTGTGTTCGTAGTTTAGGCCTGCCCATACTATAACCCCACCATGGGGCAATCTGTTTGCAAACCACTCGCCTACACAGCGCAATGCACATGGTTTGCGATTGTGAGGCCGGTTGGATATACTGGCAAACTCTAAAACGACATTGATAGCTTATGGTAGAGAAATTAACATTAAATTCTCTGGAAGACATTCCTGCAGTCAACATGCCAATTGCACACTCCCTCAAAACTGCGCATTTTTAGAGTGACTTTTTATTGTCTCCAGCACAAGGTGCACCTGTGTAATAATCATGCTGTTTAAATCAGCTTCATTATATGCCACACCTGTCAATTGGATGGATTATTTTGGCCAAGGAGAAATGCGCACAACATTTGAGAGAAATATATTTTTTTCTATTTGAGCTCATGGGACCAACACTTTACTTGTGTTTATATTTTTGTTCAGTCTAGTTTGCTCTCATGTGGTTAATACTTTAATTTTTTCCTGCAGAGTGAACTGCCTGAAGCTGAGCAAGATAATGGAGGATCAACAGAGTCTGTGAAAGAACAAGAAATGAAGTGGTCAGATTTGGCTCTACAGAGTTTGCACGAGAATACACCTAACACTGGGACTTAGCTACTCCGTGAATGGATGCGGTGCCCAATCCAATGTACTGTGGTTGAACTCGTCTGTAATTTCCTCTAGTCTTACAATGTTCAAAAGAAAATCATGGTGGTATTCTCATTCATGTAAAAGGACCCCCCCCCCCCTCTCAAACCCACAATTTGTCTTGCAGTTCAATAACTGAACCTAGAGTGAAGCATCCTTGGACTATTTGTAGATTTTCTTATTGGCCCGACAGAAATAGAATGTCTGAAAACTGAGTATATGCAATGAAGCAAAAATAAACAACATTTTATAATTTCATACATCCAAACTGTTTTTTTTTCTCTAGTCAAAGGCAATGCATGTCACAAATACATACTTTTGTAATTGGCTCCTTGCCTCTGGCATCTAACAGGGAAATTTAACTGAAATTGCTATTAGAATAATGACCAACTACTGTACATTTAAGTGTTTACCATGTCTACGGTGAAGACATCTCATGGAGCTTTGTGTTATGAGGAATACAATTTGTTTAGGACAAAGGCTCAGGGTCTCCATTGAACACTTACAATTCAGCAAAAGAACCCACTGACAGACACATTTTCATTGTTATTTCCTGAACAATTTTATTTGTTATATCCAACAGCATAACTCTCCAGTTACTGAGACAAGAGATGTTTTCACATTCAAAACACAACTAGGTGGTTCTTTAGCCACTTACTGTGCCCCACAACAAAGGATGGACATCTGGGAGTATTCAGTTTAGTATCCGTTTGAACAGGTAGGCAAAAGAGAACAGTACCTTCACAAGCCAATGGGCGTTACAACTGAAATATAGTCAAAGGTTTTGGCTGTTGACTAATTGCACTGAAAGCAGACAGTCGATTTCATAAGTTATTCCACTTTTTCTTAAAATGGTACATTTGTCCATTCAAATTAAATTATGGTTTACTTCTCTTTTTCACATACTATGAACACTTGTATGTACATTTATTTCAAAATGTATTTGCTGGAGTGAATTCCACTTGCTCAAGGGCTGACCCAAGCATTTACATTTTTGCGAAGTGTTGTACAATATCCGTTTTTTTGGTTAGAACAAATTTTATTAAAGTTGTCCAGTCCATTCAAGTCCCTTGAAATTGGCAGAAAAAAAAACAAGACTATAACAAAACACATTTTAAGAATTACTCTGTTACACCTCCCAAGGTAACGTTGTCATTCTCACACCTGGTCATCAACCCATACATGTGCAGGAATGCTTTCATGGCCAAAAATACTCTGCCAAAATGTCTTGCAATGAAGAACAAATCTTGGTTCCAAAACATTCCATTATCATTCAATTCACTCTGTTTTATAGCAAAAATACACAATCACAGAGCAAATAAAATATTAATATAACCCTACAGTACTAGGTGAAAGTACCCTGTCTAGTTCTAGAATTCACTTTGTACTGTTGGGCCCCGACCCCAAATCAGAGATGCTTGAAGACTGAAAGTGAACATACTGTAACGCCTTGTGTATACAGAAACAGGAGGGATGACACGATGACTTCCTCCCTCGACAACTTGTACTGAAACATCCAGAAAGTACACAATGGATATCAATGGTAAACAAGAGATTGGAGACGACATGCATTTCTAAAATGCAAACCTTCATCCCTGTTATGCTCATACCTCCCCAGTCCCGGTTAAAACAAAACTGGAAACAAAAATAAAACAAATCCCTTTTTACCAGTAGTAGTTCTTTGTACACATATTTAAAATTTTTGCGGTTCTGGTTTCTTCGACCTTTCGCTTATATCATATACATTCTATGATCGTCCACCATTTCAATGAGTCACGACCGCGTGGCTTCTTAGAACAATTGAAGAAAGTATGGTACATTCTCTAAAAAGCATCTTATTTTCTTTACAATTCATCAAAAATAGAGAAAAATAATGCGAAAGAGTCTGACGACAGTCCACTGTCCTGCAGAGGCTGTGGAACATTTTAATCTCCAGCTGAGTCACTTCATTGCTTACTAAAACCTGCACACATTTGTTTTTTTACAAGTCTCTTCTTCATTCAGCGTGTATTTCTGTCTCGGGCCTCTGCAGGGCCAGTTCAGCTGGGATGAAGGCTCCCTGGCCCAAGGCAGTGGAGTACGCTCGGTTGCTGTGGCTGCCCGTGAAGCCAGGGTTGGTGGGGAAAGAGGCAGAGAAGACCCCGCGGGGGTTTGGCATGGGGGCCTGTGGCTGAGGTACTGCTGCTGGGTGGTAATCATCCAGGTTGTCGTAGTGGGACTGTACTGCCATGGTGCTGTGTCTCTGCTGCCCACCGTGGGGCTGGTAGTAGTCTCTGTCTGGTTCGGGCGTGGCAGCTTGGCTATAGTGCTGCTGCTGCCGCTCTCGGATGCTGTGCGACCGCTCGGGCTTGGGAGGGGCCTGCGCTTTGACGGGGGCCGACTGGTGTTGGTGGTCATCATTCTCCTGGTAACTACCGGGGGTTTTGGCCCTGTTCTGGTGGCGGTCTGGATCGGGCTGTTCGTAGCGGGGTTGGAAGCTTCGAGCTCCGTCCCCCGGGTCGTGTCGGCTGGGGTCCAGCTGATGGGCCTGGTTGCGGGGTGGGTGTTGGGCTTGGTGCGAGTGGGAGGCCTGGCAGGTCCTGGAGTTGCTCTGTTTGTCCCCGGTGCCGTTCCCCTGACAGTGCTTCTCCGTCTCCATGTACATGAGGACGTCGGGGTCAGACACAAGGTGTCGGGGAGCGTGCTGGGAGCCCGGCGGTACACCGTAGCGCCCGTCTTTACCCTCGACAGTCATTAGTATGGCTTTGCCGGGGTCCGACTTACTGCGCAGGTGTAGGGTTTCGTACCCTCCCAGGTCGCCAGGCATGAACAGGCCCACGTTGTCATACTGAGACATGACAGGTCCCTTGACCTTCTGCCTGGCCCGGCTCTCTCTGTGGATGGAGTTCATCCGGAGCCTTTCCGAGTCCTCTGGGTTCCATGCGAAGTAGACGGCGGCTCCCTTTGAGCCATGGCTCGGGGGCATGTCTCTGCTGACGAAGCTGTGCTCCTTCCCCGGCGGGAGGATGTGGCGGGACAGGTAGTGGTAGCCGCCCGCCTTGCCCCCCGACCGGCTGAGGGTGGGCCCCAGGTCCCGACTGCTGAATGAGTGGAAGTGCCGCAGCCTGATGGTCCCGTAGGGGTCCACGTCGTAGTAAGGGGCGTCCAGCGGATTGGCGCAAGGCGAATAGGGGCTGTAACGGTACTGCACCTGGCCATTCTCAAAGTAAGGCTGAAGTTGGGTGACGTGGTAGTCGGCCTGCGAGGACTGTTGCGGCATCTGCTGGTAGGTATTGCACTGGTAGACGGGCCGCTGGTAGTAGAAGAGCTCGTCGTCGGGAGGCACCTCAGTCCGCTGGATGGGCACCGAGCGGATTGCTGAGGGCACGTGGAGCGAGTGCACCCTACGGATGGCGGGGTAGACCGGGGCCCCCTCCATGGGTCCATAGCCCTGGCCGCGGTGTCCCGGGCCGGGGGATATGTACTCGCCACCCCTGGGGGGCCCACGATGCTTCATTGACTGGTGGCAGGTCCTGGGGTGAGCTAGGGTGTTGTAGCGGTGGTCCGTACGGGCACTGTAAGGTATCTGGGGCTCTGACTTTGACACATAGGAGAGGTGTGGGGGAACACTATCTGGCCGGTAGTGGTATGAAGGCTGCCCCACGGGAATGACCCGTTGGTGGTAGTAGGCCTCCCCAGGAGGCTCCAGTAAGGCGGCCTCTCCCTTGGTGTGGTACAGGTAGGCTGACTGCTGGGTGGAAGACTTCCGCGGGGGAGGGTGAGGATGGGCGAGGGCCTCCTCTGGCGTGGAGGCCTCTGTCAGGATGTTGTGGAAGATGGCGGGGTTGGCGGCCTCTGTGTGGCTGAGGGCGGCGGTTGCCAATTTGCTCTCAATGGAGCGGACGGGAGGCACTGGCGGCTTGGGCCCATGGGCGTGGGTCACAGGCTCCGTGCGGGGCTGAACTGGCTTTATGGCCTCCCATGGTCTCTCCACTGGCTTGGATGGGGTGGGGACCACTCTGGCGTTAGGCTGGGGATGGGAGTGGGGTTGAGGTTGAGGCTGAGGCTGGGCCTGTGGATGAGTATTGAACAGTATTTGAGGCTGTGGAACTGCAACTCGCTGCTCTGAGGGTTTCGGAGATGGCGACCAGACGGTCTCATCTACATGGACCTGAAAATTAACCAAAAACAATACCAGTTGGCTATATAGTTACTTTATCAAAGATATTCTGCAAATATGACACATTTTCGCCAATTTACCTCAGGAGCAGGCTGTGGCAGGACACCTGTCTCCTTGCTCCTGGGAGTGGTGGCTAGGGTGGTGGTGGAGAATCTAGTGCTGCTGACCGCTACCTGGCCCATGGCGGGCTGCTGCCTCTCTGGACTCCTCTGAGTGGGGGACACATGGGCTGGAGGGCTGGAGGGAGTGGTGGTACACTGGTGGTGGGGGGAAGCCGGTGGGGTGATATCCATATCCTGGCTGGCTCCGGGAGGAGTGGAGGGGGACTTTGCACTGGTGGACATACTGATGGACTCATGGCTCACTGACTGGCTCGGCTGTTTGTCAGTAGGGTTGGTGGAAGGGGGAGGGGAGGAAGGGGCAAGGTTTGGGGCGGTGGGGGTTAAGTTTGGGGTCTGGGCTTCTCCTGCTCTGGGTCCCTCCTCGAGGGACGTCTGGGGGCGCAGAGCTGGGGGAGGGGGCCAGTCCAGAGAGTGTGAGGGCTCCAGGGGTCTAACGGGGGACACTGGCGTGGGGGGCTGGGAGGGCCTCTTCTGGGTCAGGATAGAAGCCTGCTGGGCGGACTCTGCCAGGGCCAGGGCCAGCATGCGGGCGGCGTTCTTCGGAGGGGGCGGGGGAGGGAGGAGGGACACAGAGGAGGAGCTGAGAGGGCCAGGGGAGTCTTTTGGAGAGTCCAGACTAGCTACGGCTCCTGGGAGGGGGACAAAAACAGAAGGGAACTGCAGTGTGAGGACAGAGAGAAGAGAAAGTGCGTTTGAGGGGAATAAAAAGAAAAAAGGCAGGCTTGGTCTTCAAGAGTAGGAGAGAGGGGGAAGAGTTAAGCCTGGCGCTCTGGCGGCATCATGTGGAAAGATTTCTCTGAGCTGAAATCCATGCAAGGTGTTAAAGGCATGAGGCGGGGAAACTAAACCTAGAAACGAAACAGGCATTGTCAATCAAAGCATAATTAAACAAAGGCCTTATACTGTAAAGAGAAACATGACAATCATATTTAAATGGACAGTTCACCTAAATGACATATTGGTTTCCTTACCCTGTTCCTGCTTACAGGGAAAGGAAACTACTATATAATTGAGTAATTTGGGTGAACTTTCTCTTTAACATAAAAAAAAAAACATGATAGGTGATAAAATGTAGCAGCTGTATGCAATGTAGCAGCTGTATGCAATGTAGCAGCTGTATGCACCACTAACCTAGTTGTTCCTTGCTACTGGTTGCTGGAGGTTGCTGGGCAGTGCTCTCCTCCCCTGTGGAGTCTTGGCTCTCAGTGTCGAAGGCAGAGAGCTTACAGTGCAGCTCCTTCTGAAAGGCCTCACTCAGCGATGGCTCCCCCGTCCTTAGCAGCACTGAGCCCATTAACAGAGGAGAGTCCCAGGCCAGTCCCAAGGGAGGGGAAGAAGGCTGGGGAACACCATGGCTTTCTGTAAGCTTACTAGAAATCTCCATGTCAAACAGCTCCGAAATGGCCAGAGGAGCCAAAATGTCAGACTTTGACTTTTTAGGGAACACAGCCTGTACGGGTTTGTCAGAGAAAGACACTGAGCAGGCCAGCTTCTTGCTCCCTGCATTCTCTCCTGTGGCCGGGCTGAGGTCAGGCGACACTAAAGGGTTGGCGAAGTTCCCCAGGAAGGAGGGTGAGACGAGTGCCGAGCCGTTGTCAACGCTGCCTGGGCTCCTCTTCAGGCTGGTGCCCTCGCCTGCTGCGCCCGTGGCGACATCGCTCAGCCCCAGGGGGAAGGAGAAGGAGCCGTCAGGCAGGCTGCACTGGAACGACATGGGGTCAAAGTCCAACGAGGCCATGCCTATGTCTGGGGGGCTAAGGTCCACGTCCTCGCCGGCTGAACGCGGGGGCGAAATCAGGGCTGGAACATAGATGGGCCCGTCGTCCCCATCGCTGTCGCCCCCGCTGTGGATCTGGGCCAGATTGTCATCGGAGTTGCAGTGCTGCCGGGTGTGGCTGTCCAGCAGGTCACCGTTGAAGGAAGCCGAGAGGGCATCGCTGCTGGAGCGGGGCCGCCGAGGACGGTACACCTTCGACTCTCCTACGGGAGTCAGGGGGAAATCTTCATCAATTCAAAGACAAGTCACAAATGTTTTATAAGAAAAAACTATCTAAACAATTACATTACTACTTGGACCATAGCAGACTTGCACTCGAGAACAGGCTCCAACAGAGTGCCGTGGAGATAGGTCAGACTAGTCCCATTATACATTACCTTCAACGTTGTGTAGCGAGGTAAGCGACTCCTCGCTTTTGGCCGATCGGAGTGTCCCCGTGTCCCCTCTGCCTCCTGGGACATGACACAGACAGACATGAGTTCACATAAATTAGTTTCCGTTCCAACCAAATGGAAAATTGAATGTCTATTTGTGAGAAGGGTCAGAGAGAGTGAAGGCTTGGTGTTTGGGAGGAAAGGGAATCTAACCTGCCATGGCCATGGCCTTGAGCTCACTGGGTTCGCTGGGGTTGCGGTGCAGCTTGCGCTTGGACATGGACGATGACTTGCCCAGGTTGAAGAAGGAGCGCCAGTTTCCCACCGGCGACTTCTTGGACTTGATGGGGGGCCTTTTCCTGTAGTTGGTGAATGGACAGAAGGGAAACACTCAGTTGGGGAAACAAGAAGTCGTGTCCTTTTTGTTATCGTTGCTTAAACACGACTCACTTGTATATCACATGAAACCATGTACAGTGCCTTCGGAAAGTATTCAGGCCCCTTGACTTTCTCCAAATTTTCTTATGTTACAGTCTAATTCTAAAATTGATTAAATAGTTTTTTTCCCGCCTCATCAATGTACACACAATACCCTATAATGACAAAGCAAAAACAAGTTTTAAAAAATGTTGTGGAAATAGTATACAAAAGTGAAATATCAAATTTGCATAATTATTCAGACCCTTTACTCAATACTTTGTTGAAGCACCTTTGGCAGCGATTACAGCATAGTCTTCTTGGTTATGGCGCTACCAGCTTGGCACATCTGTATTTAGCAAGTTTCTCCCATTCTTGTCGGCAGATCCTCTCAAGCTCTGTCAGGTTGGATGGGGTGCGTTGCTGCAAAGCTATTTTCAGGTCTCCCAAGAAATGTTCGATCGGGTTCAAGTCCGGGCTCTGGCTGGGCCACTCAAGGACATTCATAGACTTGTCCGAAAGCCACTCCATGAGTTGTCTCGGCTGTGTGCTTAGGGTTGTTGTCCTGTTGGAAAGTGAACCTTCACCCCAGTCTGAGGGCCTGAGCACTCTGGAGCAGGTTTTCATCAAGGATCTCTCTGTACTTCGCTCCATTCATCTTTGCCACGATCCAGACTAGTCTCCCAGTCCCTGCCGCTGAAAAACATCCCCACTGCATGCTGCCGCCACCACGATGCTTCACCGTTGGGATGGTGCCAGGTTTTCTCCAGACGTGACGCTTGGCATTCAGGCCAAAGAGTTCAATCTTGGTTTCTTCAGACCAGAGAATCTTGTTTATCATGGTCTGAGAGTCTTTAGGTGCCTTTTAGCAAACTCCAAGCGGGCTGTCATGTGCCTTTTACTGAGGAGTGTCTGGCCACTACCATGAAGGCCTGATTGGTGGAGTGCTACAGAGATGGTTGTCCTTCTGGAAGGCTCTCCCATCTCCACAGAGGAACTCTGGAGCTCTGTCAGGAGGACCATCGGGTTCTTGGTCACCTCCCTGACCAAAGCCCTTCTCCCCCGATTGCTCAGTTTGGTTGGGCGGCCAGCTCTGGAAAGTCTTGGCGGTTCCAAACTTCTCCCATTTAAGAATGATGGAGGCCACTGTGTTCCTGGGGATCTTCAATGCTGCAGACAGTTTTTGGTACCGTTCCCCAGATCTGTGACTCGACAGACTCCGGTCTCTGAGCTCGACGGACAACTCCCTCGACCTCATGGCTTGGTTTTTGCTCTGACATGCACTGTCAACTATGGGACGTTATATAGACAGGTGTGTGCCTTTACAAATCATGTTCACTCAATTGCATTTACCACAGGTGGACTCCAATCAACTTGTAGAAACATCTCAAGGATGATCAATGTAGACAGGATGCACATGACTTCAATTTCAAGTCTCATAGCAAAGGGTCTGAATACTTATGTAAATAAGAAATTTCAGTTTTTTATTTGTATTAAAATTTGCAAACATTTCTAAAAGCCTGTTTTAGCTTTGTCAATATAGGGTATTGTGTGTCGATTGATGAGGGGGAAAACATTTAATACATTTTAGAATAAGGCTGTAATGTAACAAAACGAGGAAAAAGTCAAGGGGTCTGAATACTTTCCGAATGCACTGTAACTATATACATTCATGGTTTGAAGGTACGACATTTCCATCCAAGTATTGTATCTCATCTATGCCTCCTCCATTTCCATACTTTACAACTCATGGACAAACATCAGCCGTTAGAAAGATACCAGGGCTTCAGATTGGTCATACCTCTCCATAGGGAACTCGATGACGGTGTGGAACTTGCCCTGCAGCGCAGCCGGACCCTCCCCCACCTCAATGTACTTGCTATCGGCCGTGACGGGGGAGTTGATCTGTGCCTGGGTCCGGGCCTGGGCCTCCTCCAGGGTCAGCAGCTTGGTGGAGGGGGACGACACCAGCAGGGACTTGGGCCGCAACAACGAGTTGTGTCCTAGGGGAAGGGGAGAAGTGATCATCATGTACACCAGTGGTCACCAATCTTTTCAAGATCACCAGTGGTCACCAACCCTGAGTCAAGATCACTTTCTGAGTCAAAATGCAAGCAGAGATCTACCACTCAGATTTTTTTTTAAAACATGAATTAAAAAACGTAAGCCTATGCAACATTAACTTCTTAGGGAGCGGCTGCATAGGTGACGGTTTTGGAGAGTGTGGCGTGCCCAAAGTAAAATGCCTGCCACTCAGGCCCAGAAAATAGGATATGCACATAATTAGTACTATTGGATCTGAAGTTTCTAAGAGTGTTAAAATAATGTATGTGAGTATAACAGAACTGATATAGCAGGCGAAAACCCGAGGAAAATCCATCCGGATTTGCAGTTTTTTTTGTACTTGACCTTCTCCAGGCTGCCTATTCATTTTTATTTTAACCAGGACTGAGACTGCAGTACCTATGGCTTCCACTAGATGTCAACAGTCTCTATACAAAGACTGGGAGCGATAGGAGTAAGCAAAACAGATAGGAAGAGGAAGTAGTCAGGGGACCACTTTTGTAAACAAGGTTTGACGCGCGCGCGAGATTGTGAACACGCACCACTTTATTTTTCTTTCCTATTGTTCACGTTATCGTCCGGTTGAAATATTACAGCAAATATACACAAAAGGATACATTAAAAATGATGTTTGATTTGTTTGTAGAAAGTTTATAGGTATAATTTGAACGTGTTCTCTTCACGGTTCAATGGGCGACTCAACGGTGGATTTTCTGATCATAACGCGCCAACCAAACTGAGATTTATGGATATAATAAATGACTTTTTCTAACAAAAGAACCATTGGATGTCTTCGTTGGACACCTGGGAAGCCCTCAGCAGAAGTTCTTCGAAAGGTAAGGGATTTGTTTTCGCTGTGATATGGGTTTTGTGTGAACCGCGCTGGTTTATGAATTTATGCTAATGCATAAATATTAGAGGTGCTATCCTCAAACAATCAAATGTTGTGCTTTCGCTGTAAAGCCTTTTTGAAAAGGCTGAGGCTGCCTCTCACCCGACTCACCGTCCATCCGCTCTCCCTCCCTCTTCTGAGAAAAGGGGACACAGTCTTCCAGCTGATAGCGAAACTCAAGTCGCACTGCATTATTTCGGTCTCATGCACAAATTCATGTGGTTACTCCTGACCAGAGAAAGTGAAATATTCCTGGATATCAAAAAAGATAAGCCACTAATAATAACGCAAGCATATGGAAACACTTTGCTGTACTCATTCGTTGCAGCTGCAGTGCTGGTTGTAGCGTGAGTGGAAGTGGGACAACGCGCATTTTATGGCTTTTAAAAGTGTTGAACAAAGTGTTGACGGTCCTGAATAACAACTTAAACATGAACTTACTCATAAAAAAATGCAGCTCTTTGCTGTATTCGTTGAGTCTCTCTATTCATGGTTTTAAACGTTTTTAAATCTCACAGTATCAACTCCGCTGTGCATTCGAGGATTCTTTTTACAGTCTATGGCTTGCAGAAACTGTGCAGACGCGGTAATCTGAGCTATCGAATTGGCCAGCAGTAGGCCTATCTCCGGGCCTCCTGGGTAGGCAGCGTTCTCCTTCAGACACATGAAATGGTTAAAAATGGGATCACTTTTGCCTTCCCGGCGCTAGGGCTGCTGAATCAAGTGCACCCACTGCCAAAAGCGCGAAAGGAAAATACAAAAAATAGGAACGCAAGGCTTTATCGTTGTTTTTTACAGAAATGTTTGGTGATCGACTAGGAATGCCTTCGATATCGACCGGTTGGGGACCACTGATGTACACTATGTTATGGAGGAGACAAATTACTTGCATAAAAAGTGATTGTTCTGAGTAAGCTACTTTTCTAAATTAAAGGAAACATTGGGTGAGGGTAAACTTGGGTCAAGTGGATTCTGCTTGCGCTATGACAAAAGCGCCACTGGAATTAATTAGAATCAAGCAGAATCCTGCATAAGAACTAATCCTCCAGCTTCGGATAGCACCACGGCACTGTGAGCATAGATGACATTCCAACAGGTTGGCATGCGTACCTGATCCCTCCCGTATGAGCGAGCTGAGCTTGGGGCTGAAGAGGACGTCTACGTGGTTCAGTATGAACTCCACCACCACCGACTGGATGCGGACCTCCATGAAGGCTGCCGTGCCGCTGAAGCAGGCCGACTCTATCTGCTTGGACCTGGGGAGACGACATTGGGGATCAACCTTTTTTTAATGACTCATTCTTCCACATAGGGCTGTTGCGGTGACTGTACTGCTGCCATGACCGCAGTAAAATTCCACATGACCGCTGAGTCATGGTCATCTCCTTTTATGCCCCCTGGACATGCTTTGGTAGTACCCAACTTGCTAACTACCATCAGGTCCTAATGGCCTGGTACTCAGGGCTCTATTGTCCCTCTAACCACTCTGACATCAATGCAAAGGCAATCAAAAAATCTAATCAAAACTGTAGGCCTATCATACTTTTAAAACTAACCTCACTGTGTGAATTTTAAGAAAAGTTCAACAGCGGGTTGAAACAGTGAAACATGGATGTTGTTTCGACGCCTAACACAACTAAATGGACAGCAGGTGATCATCATCTAAGGTGATGATTCCTTCAAAACACCCATAGAGCTTATCCAAATGCATAGGCTTTTGAGCCCGAGCCCAAAAGAAAAATCTTAATAAAAATGATTGTGCCATTATACAATACATAGCCTACGGCAAATTAAACATGGCAGAAAAACAACTGATTTAAGATGTCGTTAGTATATAATTGGTCTAGGCTATACTCCCAAATTCAACAAATTAGAGTAATCACCTTTGAGTGTGGACTGTATTATTATGCATACTGGATGGACAAAATGTATATCCATGAGTCTGGGAGAGAACTTAAAGCCCTAGGCGATGCTGTTGGTTCATTGATTGTGCAGGGCGCCTTACAGTTAGCCTACAATTAGAATATTTGTATTTGATTTTGAATAACCTAGTAATAGGGATTTTTTTTCATTTTCATAATGAACCTTTAGCTATACAGAATATCTCATCTCCTCTCTCCTTTATCCCTTTCCCAAGCATGCAGAGGGGCTGTTAAATTTAGTGAAATATGTTTTGTGGCGAAAACATGTTACTATCCATGTTGCCGAACATATTTCACTTGGTTTCACAAATGAAGCACTGGGTAGCTGCAGGAACGAGGTTGGAAAACCCATGGCATACAGAGTTTGGGCGTAATATCATCTGTCAGTCAGCGAGAGCATGCTCCTCCAACAGTGGTTGATGCATGGAGTGAAATAAGTGCTCATTTATTTTTCAGCTACTCATATTAAGCACATGCTCCGCTATAAAACCGAAGTAGCCTACAAAACGGACTGTCGGGAAAGCGCGAGGCCTCCATTCACTATTCGAGTGCAACACAGATGACATGTATTTTTTCCCCTGCCCGTGTTCCGGCCCATTTGATTTGACATATTAGTAAAGATTAAATTGAGAATAGTCTGATGGGTGAAAATATGATCACTCGATGAGAGAACAGCTGTGCAGCCTGAGGCAAGGAACAGACTTCAAGCTTTTTTTGCTACTTTCTCAAATCATCAATAGCCTATAGGTCGCACCATGCAGCCCATATATGTTTTGATTTCTAAGACAGTCTAAGGTTTGTATCATTCACAATTAAAGTTGCCAAATAACTCTAAATCTATCATTCGGAAAGTATTCAGTCCCCTTGACTTTTTCCACATTTTGTTATGTTATTATTCTAAAATGGGTGAAAAAAATAATAATAATTTGGTCATCAATCTACACAAAATTTGTGGACATTTATAAAAAATAAACATTACAAGCTTAGCACACCTGTATTTGGGGAATTTCTCCCACAGCATGACGATGCCACCACCATGCTTCACCGTAGGGATGGTGCCAGGTTTCCTCCAAACATGAAGCTTGGCATTCAGGCCAAAGTGTTCAATCTTGGTTTCATCAGACTGAAAATCTTATTTCTCATGGTCTGAGAGTCCTTTAGGTGCCTTTTGGCAAACTCTGGCATTTTACTGAGGCGTGGCTTCCGTCTGGCAACTCTACCATAAAGGCCTGATTGGTGGAGTCCTGTCTTGGAGCTCTACGGACAATTCCTTCGACCTCATGGCTTGGTTTTTGCTCTGACACGCACTGTGGGACCTTATATAGACAGGTGTGTACCTTTCCAAATCATGTCCAGTCAATTGAATTTACCACAGGTGGACTCCAATCAAGTTGTAGAAACATCTCACAAATGTGGAAAAGGGAAGGGGTCTGAATACTTTCCGAATGCACTGTAGGACCTGCTTCAAACTATCACTTTAACGCTCAACATAGCCACTTCATTTGCGCACTTGCTCAAAAATAGAAAGGATATTTTTCCTAAGTTCAATTACATTCTTCTTACTATAAAGTAAAATAAAATAAAATAATGGCATGGGACATAAGCATATATTGTCAGCTCAATGAACAAGCCTACAGCCTATGACATGGAGCATAGACAAATAACATAGGCCTACAGTAGGCCAACTCATTCAGTTCATCTGAAATACATTTTCTTCATATCATGTTTCTTTAGACCGGACTAAAACAAATAGAGGTATTGTGATGGTCTATATTAAATTGATGTATTATACTTTTAAATGTACATGTTCCAAAGGCGTGCATCAGCGGCTTGTATGCATGGAGATGTTAAACATGTTTATGTTAATTAACTGTCAAATACCGTGAGACCAGCAGTCTTTCGCATGACAATAACCGGCTGAAGAAATGTCATGACCGCCACAGCCCAACTTCCACAAAAATGCAGAAGAATTAGCTTGTTTCCTAAATTGTCATATCATAGCTATTTTCGGTACAAGATCAACTGCACTTACTCAGAGCAACCTATATGTACTAGTACTAATGATAACACTGGTGAGATATGAACAATAACATGACATTGAACAAGATAATGTTGTCTGACCTCAGTAGGTTGGGGGCCCAGACGATGGCCAGGTTCTTGCTGTGCATGTTGGTGATGTAGCTGAAGTTGGCCAGATGGGACAGGTGCCTCATGAGGAACTCCAGAGTCCTGAGAACAGGATGGGGGATGAAACACACATTTACACCAGTTCTATGACTAATTCTACAGAAGTATGTTTTACCTACTTGTATAAGATCATATGGTTCTAAAACTGTTTGAGTGGAATACATTAACCATCCATTATGTTTGTATAATATACACTAGATTTACACAAAAGTATGTGGACACCCTTTCAAATGAGTGGATTTGGATATTTCAGCCACACCCGTTGCTGACAGGTGTAGAAAGCAGAGCCGTCATAGGATGCCACCTTTCCAACAAGTCAGTTTGATTCTACCCTGCTAGAGCTGCCCCGGTCAACTGTAAGTGCTGTTATTGTGAAGTGGAAACGTCTAGGAGCAACAACGGTTCAAGCTGTGAAGCGGTAGGCCACACAAGCTCACAGAACGAGACCGCCGAGTGCTAAAGCGTGTAGAGCGTAAAAATCATCTGTCCTCGGTTGCAACACTCACTACCGAGTTCCAAACTGCCTCTGGAAGCACCGTCAGCACAAGAACTGTTCGTCGGGAGCTTCATGAAATGGGTTCATGGGTTCAGCCGCACACAAGCCTAAGATCACCACACGCAATGCAAAGTGTCGGCTGGAGTGGTGTAAAGCTCGCCGCCATTGGACTCTGGAGAAGTGGAAAGACGTTATCTGTCATTCTGATGGACGAAACTTGGTTTGGCGGATGCTACCTTCCCCAAGGCATAGTGCTAACTAAAGTTTGGTGGAGGAGGAATAATGGTTTGGCGCTGTTTTTCATGGTTCGGGCTAGGCCTCTTAGTTCCAGTGAAGGGAAATCTTAATACTCCAGCATACAATTACATTTTTTAAGATTCTGTGCTTCCAAGTTTGTGGCAACAGTTTGGGGGAAGGCCCTTTCCTGTTTCAGCATGACAATGTCCCCGTGCACAAAGCGAGGTCCATACAGAAATGGTTTGTCGAGATCGTTGTGGAAGAACTTGACTGGCCTGCACAGAGCCCTGAACAACTGCGGAATGCCGACTGCAAGCCAGGCCTAATTGTCCAACATCAGTGCTCGACCTACTCCATATTATGCCCATGATTTTGGAATATGATGTTGAACGAGCAGTTGTCCACATACTTTTGGTCATGTAGTTCATATAATGTGTCTATATCATTGTTAATGTTTGACACCCTTCCCAACGCAAAAACATTTACACTGAACCAAAATATAAACGCAACATGTAAAGTGTTGATCCCAGAAATGTTCCATATGCACAAAAAGCTAATTTCTCGCAATTTCTTTGCACAAATTTGGTTACATCCCTGTTAGTGAGCATTTCTCCAACATGCGGCATATCAAGAAGCTAATTAAACAGCATGATCATTACAAAGGTGAACCTTGTGCTGGGGACAAAAGGCCACTCTAAAATGTGCAGTTTTGTGTTACAACACAATGCCATAGATGTCTCAAGTTGAGGGAGCGTACAATTGGCATGCTGACTGCAGGAATGTCCACCATAGCTATTGCCAGAGAATTGAATGTTAATTTCTCTACCATAAGCCGCCTCCAACATCGTTTTAGAGAATTTGGCAGTATGTCCAACCGGCCTCACAACCGCAGACCACGTGTTACCACGCCAGCCCAGGACCTCCACATCTGTCTTATTCACCTGCGGGAATGTCTGAGACCAGCCACCAAGACAGCTGATGAAACTGTGGGTTTGCACAACCAAAGAATCTCTGCACAAACTGTCAGAAACCGTCTTAGGGAAGCTCATCTGCGTGCTCGTCGTCCTCACCAGGGTCTTGACCTGACTGCAGTCTGGCGTCTTAACCGACTTCAGTGGGCAAAAATGATCACCTTCGATGGCCACTGGCACGCAGGAGAAGTGTGCTCTTCACGGATTAATCCCGGTTTCAACTGTACCGTGTGGGGGAGCGGTTTGCAGATGTCCCAGTTGTGAACAGAGCGCTCCATGGTGGCAGTGGGATATAGTATGAGTAGGCATATGCGACGGACAATGAATACAATGGCATTTTATCAATGGCAATTTCAATGTACAGAGATACCGTGACAAGATCCTGAAGCCCATTGTCATGCCGTTAATCCACCGCCATTACAATAATGCACGGCCCCATGTCGTAAGGATCTATCTGTTCACAATTCCTGGAAGATAAATATGTCCCAGTTCTTCCATGGCCTGCATACTCAACAGACTTGTCACCCATTGAGCATGTTTGGGATGCTCTGGATCATGTGTATGACCACGTGTTCAAGTTCAAGCCAATATCCAGCTACTTCGCACAGCCACTGAAGAGTGGGACAACATTCCACAAGCCACAATCAACAGCCTGATCAACTATATGCAAAGGAGATGTGTTGCATGAGGCAAATGGTGGTCACACCAGATACTGACTGGTTTTCTGATCCACCCCTATTTGTTTTTTAAGGTATCTCTGGCTAACAGATGCATATCTGTATTCCCAGCCATGTAAAATCCATCGATTAGGGCCTAATGAATTTATTTCAATTGACTGATTTCCTTATATGAACTGTAACTCAGTAAAATCTTTGAAAATGTTGCGTTTATTGACATCCTGTTATGGAGACAGCACTGTGTGTTGTAGCCTGTGTGTTCCTGCAGGGGGCAGCGTGGCTTTGCACTAACCTGTAATGCGGAGGCGGCAGCTGCTGAATGACATCATGTATTTTGATGAGCCGCTCCTCGTCTGTGGCTGCTGACACGGCCTCCTGTGGAGCGGAAAGGAACGAGGGAGATGGAGGGGAGGGAGGAGAGTGGTAGGGATCAGTGCCTCTGCGTTAAGAAGTGCTTAATTAACACGACACCACCACGCAGTCAGTCGGCCAGGGCCGGTGTAGAGGCACTTGCACACCGCTTGGCTAAGCCAAGGGGACATAACACTCCCCCACGCAACCCATCCCTACCCCTCTCTTCAATAGCAACCAGCAAACATTTAATCCATCTTTACAGGCAACAGCCAAGACCATTTTGTTTGGTGAGGGGTTTTATTTCAAGTCGGAGAGAGTGTAGTATTTGTAATACTAGTCGTTTAAAGTGGGTGCCTTTCCCTTAGGTTTTGGAGTGGGGGTTCCAAGATAAGTGATCCAACAGTGTATTTAGTCTTTGGTAAATCGAGATTACTGAGGGCCTATGACAATCTTAAAATTTTACTTAGGGGGGGAAAAGTGTCAGATTAGATCATCCTCATAACATATACAGTACTTGTTAACCTTGAGATAATTGACACTTGATCCTGGCGAGGGTCTTGAACATACCCCCCCCCAGAGACAGAGAAAGAAAATGTATTTTGGACAAGGAAATTGGACGCCAGTTCGGGACAATGAGAAACCTAATAAATACTATCCACAAAGAGACAGAGCAGGGTTCCTCTTGGGCCAAGGGCATTACGCAACATTGCAACACTGTAGAGCTCTCAAACCAAAACAAAAGGGGCTCGTTGTAACTAGGGGGACGCCAAGCGGCAGCAGCACGTTAGTGTGAGAAATCGTGATGTTTTTTTGGGGGGGTCGAGGAGAAGGGCACTCAGGGTGCAGTCCCCGTGCTGTGCCAAGAGCAGGTCCTTACGGAGAATTTCTCGTAGAGCTGATAGGTGAGCAGGGGGTTGGGCAACTCGCGGAAGTAGAGCTTGCACAATGAGCCCACGCAGTGGATGTCCTGGATGTACACGTCTTTGGTCAGGTCGGGGATCTGCTCCGAGTCAAACTCATGCCTAGCGGAGGGAAGGATAGAAAAGACATGGATGGAGAGCGAGAGGGGAGGGATAGAAAGACATGGATGGAGTGAGAGGGGAGGGATAGAAAGGGGGGGGTGATAGAAGGAAAGAGCAGATTGAGCGAGAAAGAGAGACCGAGACATATTCATGGACAGAGAGAGAGAGCAAGTAAGTAACACAGAAAACTATAGAAATCAAGAGAGGAAAATAGAACCATTCCTCCCATTGCAAAGAGGTGTTGGTTCATCTCTTCATCTTAGTTTTACATTTTAGTAATTTAGCAGATGCTCTTATTCAGAGCAACTTACAGTAGTGAGTGCATACATGTTCATACGTTTGTCATACTGTTCTGTGTTGATTTTTGTGACCTGAAGAACTCATGATAAATCCATGGAATATGAACTACTATGTAAATAAACAGAGCGTTCTAGACAGGACACTCCCTTTAATAAATGTTTAGAAGTTTCTAACGGGAAGCTGCCATCAATAACTCTTACTTCATAAACAAACCCTAATTTCTTTGTCTGATCACTTTTCGGTGAATACAGAGTGTACAAAACATTAGGAACACCTTCCTAATATTGAGTTGCACCCCTTCTGTCCTCAGAACAGCCTCAATTCGTCAGGGCAAGGACTCTACAAGTTGGAAAGTGTTCCACAGGGATGCTGGCCCATGTTGACTCCAATGCTTCCCACAGTTGTGTCAAGTTGGCTGGATGTCCTTTGGGTGGTGGACCATTCTTGATACACACGGTTAACTGTTGTGTGTGAAAAACCCAGCAGCGTTGCAGTTCCTGACACTCAAAACGGTGCGCCTGGCACCTACTACAATACTTCGTTCAAAGGCACTTAAATATTTTGTCTTGCCCATTTACCCTCTGAATGGCACACACACACAGTCCATGTCTCAATGCTTAAAATTCCTTATTTTACCTGTCTCCTCCCCTTCATCTACACTGATTGAAGTGGATTTAACAAGTGACATAAATAAGGGATCATAGCTTTCACCTGGTCACTATGTCATGGAAAGGGCAGGTTTTCCTCATGTTTTGTACATTCAGTGGAGTAATGGTTGTTGTCATAAATGGCACATTATATTAATGATGTAATCCTAGACAACCAAGGTGTGAAGTTGCAGTTGGGATATTCAACAGTGGGTTTAACAATTGGAAATCTAAATTTTAAGACTGTTCCTAAATCTCAGTCCTGAGTTAACTTCTTTGGGAGCAGCGCACGAGGTGACCGTTTTGGAGACCCTGGCATGCCCAAAGTAAAATGCCTCCCATTCAGGCCCAGAAAATAGGATATGCACATATTTAGTACCATTGGATAGGAAACACTATGAATTTTCTAAAAGTGTTAACATTTTGTCTGTGAGTAAAACAGAGCGGATATGGCAGGCGAAACCCTGAGGAATTTCTGTCCTGGAAAAAGTGGTTTTGACACATTGCCTCATTTAGAGCCCCCCCCTTATGAAAATGCCCTTATAAGGGCATATGAATGCAGTACCTATTGCTTCCTCTGGATGTCAACAGTCTCGAGAAAGTGTTCTGATTCTTCTTAGCTGCTTTTAGAGCAGAGAAGACGACGAATAAGGAAGTGTCCACATAGATGTCAATACAAGTAAATGCGCGCGTTCTTTGTTTTTTTCCTTTCTTATCGCCCAGTTTATATTCCGGTTGAAATATTATACAACATATACATTAAAGTGTTCCTAAGGATACATTATCAATTATGTTTGATTGTTCTTGGACAAGTTTATAGGTATAAGTTGAACTAGTTCTCTTCACGTTTCAATGGAGGAGTCGACGCTGTTTTTTCTGATTATAATGCGCCAACTAAACGGAGATTTATGGATATAATACATTACTTTTTCTAACAAAAGAACCATGGATTGTCTTCGTTGGACACTTGGGAAGCCCTCAGCAGAGGTTCTTCAAAAGGTAATTGATTTGTTTTCGCTGTGAAATGTGTTTTCTGTGAACCGTGGAGGCTTATGAAATTATGGTAATGGAAAAAATATGTTAGGTGCTACCCTCAAACAATCAAATGTGGTGCTTTCGCCGTGAAGCCTTTTTGAAATCTGACAACGCTGTGATATTGCCAAGAAGCAGAGCTTTTGATGACTATGAAGCACTTGTATATTGATGCATGTTTAATAATTCAACCTTTGGATTTTGAATTTGGCGCCTTGCATTTCACCTGGTAGTGTCGGGAGTGGGGCGCTAGCGCACCACCGCTCCCTAAGAAGTTAAACCATGCAAATAATTAATCTCAGGGTTAGGATTATACTTGTTCAGGAGGAAAAAAAAAAAAGAATTGCCCCATAAAATACTACAAAAAACCCACACTATTTCACGCTTGGCTTCGAGACGCCAAACATTCCTTCCTCTTCACAGTCTAAAATGTTATAATTACAGGGTGAGATACTGGGAGTTCTCAGTTGGCAGAGTGCAACAATGTCAGTTACTTGGACTGTTTGAGGACAAAATGAACAGTGCAAAAATGGGAAGAGAACAGTTAGGGGTTATGTTTCAGGGCCAGTCAACAGGTTTTTGACGAGGGATGCCCACGCGCAAGCATGTACACACACACCGACCCACACGTGTTGTTGAGGGATGCCCACAGTGCCCACACACAGGGGTAAATCCACATTTCGCATGCCAAGGAAAGATAACTTGCACTTTCAACAGAAATTCCTATTATCTTTGATGGACTTGTTTTAGACATGTATGGCACAAGTGCATTATGTTTAGGAGTTGAGTTTCACCCTTTACTTACTGTGACGAGAGCTGTATTTATGAACATTAACATAACCCCTAACTGTTCTCTTCCCATTTTTGCACTGTTCATTTTGTCCTCAAACAGTCCAAGTAACTGACATTGAGTACAATGGCACCTGGTAATCAAGGTCCATGATGTTATAAAAATACCTTTGCCTCTGTCCACCGAGGGCTTTTGTGCAGAACAGAACAAATTCTCAGAAGTTGGTGGCTGGTGTACACTTGACATTACGTCTATGAACGCCCTATGAGGCAGACCCATGTTTAACAGATAGCACTGACAAATCTGTGTGCGTGAGAGTGTGTGCGCGCGCGCGCGTCTTACCGTAGTTTCTGGATGTTGGAGGCGATTCCAGAGAGGCGGTACATGCCGTCCACCACGCCATGTTTTTCGATGAACTCCGTGCAGCTCTTGAGTACCTGGGGAACTGGAGCAGGAAACACAATGTCAGAGAACACAAGACACACTCGAACTTTAAAAAAGGACACCTCTACTTTAATCAATAGATGTGCACCGGAACACCGCAAGGTCAAGAGGGACCTTCCGTCTTCCTTCTTTCTAAAGAATGAGCACATATTCTTCCTCAGGGGAACACCAGGTAAAAGTGTTTTTGCATTGAGAGAAGCTTTTATGTTCTCTGATAAAGAAAAACATGAACTTCCGTTGATCAAAAGCAACGTCTTATGAAGAATCTTCAAGTTGATCACAGGTACCAAGAATACAACGTAGAGAAAATCTAATCAAAGGCATTCTGCAAGTTGATTTTTTTTCAAAAGGCAATATTTGAAAGTTGAAGTCTGCAAAGCTTTGAGCTGCCTGACACCAAGGCCTGCCAGCCTCACATCATACCAACCTTTGCTTCAAAACGGGCACTTATTTCCTTTACTTTTCCTAGTCTCAGTAGATATCTGGACAAGATCAACAGATAACATGTCATGGCCTGCTGCGAGGGCAGAGAGAGAGAGAGGGCAGACCGAGGGGACAGAAAGAGAAGGCAGAGAGAGAGCGAGAGAGAGAGCAGGTCATGAGCAGATGAGCTATTGAATCTTTCAGCATATTGTTTGTTTAACGAAAAGATTGATACAAGGACATATCCAGGTCACTACCCTCCACAACACTCAAAATCAAAACCTACAACCTGATTTTGGACAAAATTACCTGGAAGGATTCTGGAAGTATTTTTACTACCAAGGATTGTTACTGCCAAGGACTATCCAGAAAACTTTGACAAACCAACAACCAGCAAAAGAAGCACAAAAGAAAGCCTAAAATGTAATCCAACCTGGAACTGAGTAAGTAATGATCAGTCTGAAGCTACTTATAAAGCCTAGAAAGAAAAGAACATTACAATCATCTATAGATATAACTGTATAAAGACTGAATGCTAAGTTAAAAGGCTACCAAGCTTGCTAGGAAAGAACATACCCTACAAAAATGGGAAAGCAAGCAACTTAACCTTCCACACAAACCTGGCACACAGCTATAAGAGCACACTACCCTTATTTGTAGAGAGCAGGTATTGGTGGAGGGTGGAAAATCAGAATACTGGAAAACGAGGACCCTGATACTGACACCCTCTGTCATCCTTTACAATAACAGAACAGTGGTGGTGCAGGGCAACTTCATGCATTTCCAACAGGACTTCCAATGAAGAGATAGCAGGGCAGGAGAAGATTTCTCTTGGTGACGACTCCCCCACCCAGAGCGAGTGATCACACCTCTTCAAACTGCCCTGTCAGCCCCCTAGACAACACCCCCACACAAAAACCAGAGATTGTGCTCCTCATTGACTCAAATGGGAAATACATTGATGGGGAAACTTTTTCCAAAAAACCCAAGTGGCTAATCTCTGGTGTCCGAACACGCGGCAGCAGTCTCCCCACCTTTGTCAGGACCTTGAAGGACATCACCCTGATCCGCAGCCCCAGCACCTCACACAGGAGCAACAGAGAAACAGACACCCTGCCCAGCGAGACACCCACCCAGAACTTCGAGACCCCCATCCTGGAGGACCCGCACCAAGAGGATCCTCACCCCCACCAGTCGACCCCTCCCCAAAACCTAGCCAGACCCTATATAAGCCCTCCCCAGATCAGTCTTATGCTCCTTCTGCCCCATCATGCCCCCCACCCCTGCAGCAAGGACTTCAACATGACAGACACACATATGCCCAGGCCATAAGCAGACACAGGCCCAACCCACACTAATACACCCACCCAAGCCCCACCCTGCGACCTAAGAGACTCAGCTCACACCCAATGGTCCGAACCTAAACCACACAACTTTTATTATCTCATCCTGGAATATACAAGGTCTGAGGTCATCTGCCTTTGGACTAAAGAGCAAGAACCCAGACTTCACCAAAGAAATCATAAATACAGACATTGTCATCTTACAAGAAACAAGGTATAGAGGAGATGGACCCACTGGTTGCCCTCTAGGTTACATAGAGCTGGTGGTCCATCCACCAAACTACCAGGTGTGAAACAGGGAAGAGACTCGGGGGGTATGCCAATTTGGTATAGAGCAGACCTAACCCACTTTATTAAATGAATCAAAAAAGGATAAAAAAATAAAATCTGCCTAGAAATTAATAAGGATATTATCTCAGAGAAAAATGTCCTGTGTGCTAACTACAGTGCATTCGGAAAGTACTCAGACCCCTTGACTTTTTCCAAATGTTCTTTTGTTACAGCCTAACATTAAAATCACAGACTACTTGAACAGAGCAATACTCAATCATGAGGCATTAAAGCCGAACAAACTGCATACTATTATGAAATGTTATACATGGATGGAAAGTAGTGTGGAAACTTAGCAGAAAACAATTAGCCAACAACAAATACAATGCCTTTTAGACAACTTCCTGGACAAAGGTTTTACTGCAGTAGTGAAGGTGGCAGTACAAAGCCTAAATAGTATAATTGACCTCAGCTTCCTTATAAAAAAATAAATAAAAAAAATGGAATCGAACCAGGGTCTGCAGTGACGCCTCTTGCACTGAGATGCTGCGCCACTCGGGAGCCCGATAAATATACAGAATAAAAATTACAATTGGCTACACTTTATCACTAACATCATCCTCATCTCTGGCATCTTCCAAAATACTTGGAAACAAGGACTGATCACCCAAATCCACAAAAGTGAAGACAAATTCGACCCAAATAACTATCGTGGGATATGCGTCAATAGCAACCTTGTGAAGATTCTCTGCATTATCAACAGCAGTGAAAACAATTTCCTAAGCAAATGTCAAATTACCTTTTTACCAAATTACTGTATGACAGACCACGTATTCACCCTGCACACCTGTATTGACAAACAAACAAAACAAAACCATTCTCATGCTTTGTTGATTTCAAAAAAGCTTGACTCAATTTGGCATGAGGGTCTGCTATATAAGTTGATTGAAAGCGGTGTTGGGGTGGAAAACACATTCTAAAAGCCATGTACACAAACAATAAGTGTGCGGTTAAAATTGGCAAAAAAATACAGATTCCTTTCCTTAGGGCCAAGGGCTGAGAAAGCGATGCAGCTTGAGCCCCACCCTCGTCAACATATACAGTGCCTCTTGACCCCTCTACTTTTTCCACATCTTGTTACGTTATTCCAAAATGTATTAAATTATTATTAATAATTCATAAATCTACACACAATACCCCATAATGACAAAGCAAAAACAGGTTTTCAGAAATGTTTGCAAATGCATTACAAATATCTTATTTACACAAGTATTACACAGATCTGGGGAAGGGTACCAAAAAATGTCTGCAACATTGAAGGTCCTCAAGAACACAGTGGCCTCCATTATTCTTAAATGGAAGAAGTTTGGAACCACCAAGACTCTTCCTAGAGCTAGCAGCCTGGCCAAACTGAGCAATTGGGGGAGAAGGGCCTTGGTCAGGGAGGTGACCAAGAACCCGATGGTCACTCTGACAGAGCTCCAGAGTTCCTCTGTGGAGATGGTAGAGCCTTCCAGAATGACAACGATCTCTGCCAGACGGATGCCACTCCTCAGTAAAAGGCACATGACAGCCCTCTTGGAATTTGCCAAAAGGCACCAAAAGACACTCAGACCATGAGAAACAATATTCTCTGGTCTGATGAAACCTGAATGCCAAGCGTCACATCTGGAGGAAACCTGGCCCCATCCCTACGGTGAAGCATAGTGGCAGCATCATGCTGTGGGGATGTTTTTCAGCGGCAGGGACTGGGAGAATAGTCAGGATAAAGGGTGAACGGAGCAAAGTACAGAGAGATCCTTGATGAAAACTTGCTCTAAAGTGCTCAGGACCTCAGACTAGGGCAAAGGTGCACCTTCCAACAGGACAACGACTCGAAGCACACAGCCAAGACAATGCAGGAGTGGCTTTAGGACAAGTATCTGAATGTCCGAGTGTTCCAGCCAGAGCCCGGACTTGAACCCGATCGAAGATCTCTGCACAAACCTGAAAATAGCTGTGCAGCGACACTCCCCATCCAACCTGACAGAGCTTGATGATCTGCCGAGAGGAATGGGAGAACCTCCCAAATACAGGTGTGCCAAGCTTGTCGCGTCATACCCAAGAAGACTCGAGGCTGTAATCTCTGCCAAAGGTGCTACAACAAAGTACTGAGTAAAGGATCTGAATACTTAAGTAAATGTGATATTTCATTTTTTTTTTGCTAAATTAAAAAAAACAACAGTTTTTGCTTTGTCATTATGGGGTATTGTGTGAATTGATGAGGGAAAAAACAATTTAATCCATTTTAGAATAAGGCTGTAACGTAACAAATTGTGGAAAAAGTCAAGGGGTCGAATGCCCGGTAACTCAATGAATTGGCAAGGGCACTAGAACAGTTTGAGGGCCTACAGCAGCACCTAGATCTTCTGCACAGATGCGGTCAGACTTGGGCCCTGACAGTAAGACAAAAATAATGGTTTTCCTAAAAAAGCTCCCCGCAGTTGCCGGGACCATGAATACATATTTCACCTAGACACTGTTGCCTTAGAGTACATAAAAAACTACACCTACCTCGGCCTAAACATCAGCACCACCTGTAACTTCCACAAAGCTGTGAACGATCTGAGAGACAAGGCAAGAAGGGCATTCCAGCAAACTGGAATGTTATTTGGGCCTAAACAGAGAGTACACAGAAGTAGAATACCTGACCACTGTGAAAATCCTTGACTATGTACAGACTCCGTGAGCATAGCCTTGCTAGTGAGAGGCCGCCATCGGCAGACCTGGCTCTCAAGAGAAGAGCTGCACTTCCTAACCTCCTGTATGACCATATCAGAGACACATATTTCCTTCATATTACACAGATCCACAAATCCAATCTTGATACACTCCCATATCTATTAGGTGAAATACCACAGTAGCAAGATTTGTGACGCGTCACCACAAGAAAAGGGCAACCAGTGGAGCACAAACACCATTGTAAATACACCCTATATTTATCTGTTTATTTTCCCTTTAATACTACAACTATTTGCACATTGTTGCAACACTGTACATAGCCAATAATATAACATTTGAAATGTGTATATTCTTTCACAATGTTTGAGTGTAATGTTTACTGTTCATTTTTGATTGTTTATTTCCTGTCTATTTCACTTGTTTGGCAATGTACACGTTTCTAATGCCAATAAAGCCCTTTGAAATGAATTGAGAGAGGAGAGAAGGGGGGAGCGAGAGAAGAGGTTAGATTACTTGTTAGATACTACTGCATGGTCAGAACTAGAAGCACAAGCATTTCGCTACACTCGCATTAACATCTGCTAACCATGTGTATGTGACAAATAAAATTAGATTTGATCATGTTGTGGGGGTGCTTTGCTGCAGAAGGGACTGGTGCACTTCACAAAATAGATGGCATCATGAAGAAGGAAAATGTGGATATATTGAAGCAACATCAAGACATCAGTCAGGAAGTTAAACCTGGTCACAAATTGGTCTTCCAAATGGACAATGACCGCAAGCATACTTCCAAAGTTGTGGCAAAATGGTTTAAGGACAACAAAGTAAAGTTATTAGAGTGGCCATCACAAAGCCCTGACCTCAATCCTATATAAAATTTGTGGACAGAACTGAAAAAGCATGTGCGAGCAAGGGGGCCTACAAACCTGACTCAGTTACACCAGCTCTGTCAGGTGGAATGGGCCAAAATTCACCCAACTTATTGTGGGAAGCTTTTGGAAGGCTACCCGAAATGTTTGACCCAAGTTAAACAATTTAAAGGCAATGATATCCAAATACTAATTGAGTGTATGTAAACTTCTGACCCACTGGGAATGTCAAGAAATAAATAAAGCTGAAATAAATCATTTTCTCTACTATTATTCTGACATTTCACATTCTTAAATTAAAGTGGTGATCCTAACTGACCTAAGACAGGGAATTTTTTACTAGGATTAAATGTCAGGAATTGTGTAAAACTGAGTTGAAATGTATTTGGCTAAGGTGTATGTAAACTGTCTAGGCCTGCATTTATGTGACATCCAAACAAGACATTTGACAGCTTGGTATCAAAGCTGTGCTGCTCATACAGACATACAGCAACTGAGGCTGACCCATAAAGTCAGGACATCTCCGGAGCTGTGCAGTGATGTCATGTCATCTATCCCTGATGTCATCCCCTATCTCGTTACTGTTGGGGAGCAATGCTCTGCTCCAGTTTGAAAGGTAAAGTATGGTTGTGTCGTTTAACATTTATCACCGTTCCGACGGCTCTGAATGGCTGTCCGTCATAAGAGTCACCATCTGAGACCGCAAGTCTCATCTCCTTTCTCACATGATAGATGTGTGTGTAAACAAACACAGCACGTGCTTATTTAATGAGGACAACTCAAGGCATGTGATTTGAAGACGACTGTCTGACTCTTCATTCACAAAGACTGAACGGTATCTAAAACCACTGCCATTCAAATATAAGCTGAATATGTACGTAGCATACAAATTGCCAAAGATAAACCCATCAATTAGAGTATTATTTCCTAGACTGACGCCTGCTTCTCCTAAAGCCACACCCCTGACAACATGGGCAGTATTGCAACAGTATGAGTCCTGCCACTGTAATGCAGTGTGATGGCGGACAATCTGAACAGAGCATTAGAGGCCAGCAGTGGGGAAGATGGCTGACAGAACAGACGGCTCAGGATGGATTTGGGGTCAAACAAAGCATGTGTTGCCAGATCCCTCTGGCTCCAGATCAGTGGAGAGGAGAAATCTCCCTTTAACCACACTGCCGACTAGACCACTACACCTTCTGTAAGCTGCCTCAGTTGCCGTGACAACCCTCCCTGGGCACCGGGGATGGTCGGAATCACTCTGCATGCCCGGCCCATAGAGCTGTACGGGTCAGTCAACAACAGCTCAACCTCAGAGTATATTTTTTATATTAACTTAATCTGACCACAATCTCAAATTCGCAGTAGAGAGAAGTCAGGAGAAAATAGAGTTCTTGGATCTTACAATCCACTAAAATAAAGAAAACAAGTTGGAGTCTACCATCTTCCGCAAGCCGCAGAGTAGGAATACACTTTTACACGCAGACAGTAACCACCCGGTACACCTTAAGCGGAACATACTGTTGGGTCAATTCCTAAGACTCAGACGTAACTGTAGTATAGACATAGATTCAGAGCGCAAAGCTAATGATATGCGCACCAGGTTCCTGCAACGCGGGTATAATAAGGGTGTCATTGAACAGGCCTATACCCGTGCTAGAGAGACTGAACGGCAAAGCGTACTTACTGGCACTAACAGATATCAGGACAAAACTCCCCCACGTTTGTATTTTTCCACGGAGAACAGCCCATGTGCCGGTTGCGTCAAATCCATTGTATTGAAACAATGGAACATCCTCAAAAGTGATCCAAATGTACAAGAGTTCACAACATTGCCACCCTTGCATCCATTTACCCGAGAACAGGTAAAGAAAACAAAATATAAAGATTCAGTAATTGTAGCACCACAAATGTGATATACCTGCTCAAATGCATCTGCTGGGCTGCTTACTCTATATTGGTCAAACTAAATAAGCATTGAATCGGAGAACATAAGGCTGCTATTCTAAATAAAAACATGGACTACGCTATTCGTGCCACTGCATTGAAGCCAACCATGGCTCACCTTCCTCCCTGCACTTTGTAGCCATAGAGCGTGTCTAATTTCACCAAGGAGGTGATATCGTACGTAAATTAAAACAAAGAGAGGCATTCTGGCAGTAGTCAGACACTGTGGATCCAAAGGGGCTAAACAGTGATTTTTCACTGTCCTCATTTCTATAATGTTGTTGCCTAGATTTTTTGAGTCTCTGTGTCTCCTGATTCAGACACCCAAATATCACCTATGTATATTTAGACACTATTTCTCTCATATTTTTTTTACATTGTGTGTCAATAGGCCACTGGGCTATAAATAGGAGCTAAGTGCAATGGCCCGGTCACTCTGAGGAAGAGATCAGATTGACGTCGAAACGTCAGTCATCTGTTTGCGTCCTGTACAATGGATTAAAGTGCCTTTTTTTGTTGTTGAGTGCTCCACTCCTTTTAATCTCGAGTTAGTCCTTTTGGAAGTTTTCTTGGTAAGCCATTCTCATGATTTTTGTCGTTGTTGAATAGCCCTCTTCTCCTTTGTTTGCTGAAGCGTGAAAGCCCACCTGAACTCTCAACAGCTCAACCTTGCTCTAGCCTCTATCGGAGTTGAGACAAGTTTGAGCTGAGCCTTGCATTACAGCAATGTTAGGTGGAGACTAGTCAACCCTTTTACCATACTGTGAGTGACCATAACGCACAAAGAAGGGCAACTGTTCATCCTGAGAACACACCTCAGCATGTTAGTGTTTGCATGTGTGTGTTTCAAGTCGCCAACACCACAAATGAGGTCAAAGCTGAAGAACTTCTGCGAGTATGTGTGTGTGAGACAGAAAGAGAGAAAGAGAGTGAGTGAGAGAGAGTGTAAGTCTCACCATCGTGGCCCGAGTTGAGGAGGTGCTCTCCCAGGTCACAGCCAAACACCCTCTCCCGGAGGATTCCCCTCTGCTTCAGCTTCTGCTTGGTAGGCCGGGACTTCATGAAGGTGCGCAGGAACGTGATCAGCTTCCCGTGCTTCTTAGACACTGGCGGAAACAGGGAAACACACAATATGCTTAATACACACTCTCACACTCGCAGGTGTTCAGCTGGTGTCGACCGCCCACGCAACGTGAAATAACGCATTTAAAATGGTGAGCTGTGCAAAGTGATGCATGCATACCAGTAAAGTCAGCATGCTTTCATTAGATCTTTGCAAAATGTTCAATCCAAGGTTCAATGGAAACATAACACATCCGAGGTGGGAAAAAGTCTGAATAAGCCAGTCCCTGTGAATAACTGTTTTTGTTTTCTTCTAATGCCAGCCCTTTTACAACATGTGATGATTTCTTGAGACTGTATGACCCAAGCTTCACAAGACAATTAATGGGTCTGGAAAAAGGTCTAAGCCTTTCAAGTATGGGCCCAGTTGTTTTATCCATTGGGAACAATGTGGAAAAGCTATCAAATGAAAAAACGCAGCTTTTGGAGGGAACAATGGAGCTGGCATGCCCGCAAACCTTTGTTCACAAATCCTCCACTGCAAATTGTAGATCACAGAGCCATATTTCCCCCCAAAAAGAGAATAGCGTTTCTCCAACGGAACACAAATAAGTCGTCCGCATTGGCTGACACGTTGCAGGGGAACCAACATTCCCTCTACAGACTACAAACAAATAAGCTACCCTATTCCAGGGACAACTTGTCTGAGTGACTCCACTCTCTTCACCAGAGATTAGGGCTGTCCCCGACAAAAAAAAATATTGGTAGACCGAAAGTAGTCTGTTCTTTCAACCAATCAATTGGTTGAAATGTTTAAACGTGTATATAGACACACCCTATGTGTTTTAATAAAATCAACTATTTGGATTGAGCTTGTCTGATACTTTAAGTGCTCTGTTGGATGAAATAAGACAAATGACTGAAGAGGGAGCAAGAGATCAAGAAAAAAAAAAACCTGACCATTCTCCTCCCGCTACACAAGGAGTCGGCAACATTTCTCATGTGGAATGCCAATTTATCTTACCATTTCTACCAATCTGAGTGCCACTTATGGTTTTCATATGAACATTTTCTTGGAACAGTTTAATTTAATTTATAATAATGTTGTATCTTCAATCAGTTATGTGGTTAATCAAAATTCGATTCAAATCTAAATGAAAATGATAAAACAAAAAAGTTACTTTATTGCCATTGCCAACTTAAAAATAGCCTACGTAAAACCAACTAATAAAAACGTTGCAGCCTGCAGGAAGAAAATATCCAGATAAAAATAAATATCCAGGGCCTCCCGTTGTCCGGGTTAGGGAGGGTTTGGCCGGCAGGGATGCCCATGTCCCATCGCGCACTAGCGACTCCTGTGGCGGGCCGGGCACAGTACACGCTGACACGGTCGCCAGGTGCACAGTGTTTCCTCCAACACATTGGTGCGGCTGGCTTCCGGGTTAAGTGGGCATTGTGTCAAGAAGCAGTGCGGCTTGGTTGGGTTGTGTTTTGGAGGACGCACGGCTCTCGACCGTCACCTCTCCCGAGTCCGTACGGGAGTTGCAGCGATGAGACAAGACTAACTATCAATTGGATACCACAAAATTGGGGAGAAAACGGGGTAAATAAAATTGTATCCTATAAATCACATTGGAGAAACGCTATTCTGTAACAAACTTGAAACGTTGCATCAACTATTAAACTTGGGTCCAGCCCGAATCTCGCACTAGCAAACTTAAAACATTGTATAAAATATTCTGGGTCCTCAGGAGTTGCCCGCGCCAGTGAGTTCTGGTCAGACACAGCTATTTGAGCATGGTATAAGAACCAAGTAGGCCTATTTTTTGAGTACAATTGAGGAGAAGCATACTGCTTCTAAATCATGAACCATACTTTCTGTTTTGCTCCATTTCAAGCTAAGTGGAGCTAGGATTTCCCCTGTGAGAAAGTGAAAAATATCTTGGTGCTGTATCCCACCACAAACTGCAGAATCAGTTTTGTTTACCAACTGTTGAGGCATCAAAAGAGCTTTGCATAACAGGTGGGTGCCGATGGAGCAATTGTATCAGCTTACACCGACTGTCACTGTTATTTAGGAACCCACATCAACTGAAGCGGATACGAGCGCAAGCCTGAAGATTGCTCTGCTCAATGTCAACTCCGCTGACAGCGAATGGGGCAATTCGAGAGATGCTCTTCAGAGAATCGAATTGACTGCGGGACAATGATGAGCTCATTGTTTAATACATCTTTGGCGAAAGCCTCCAAAATGAAAACCATATGGTTAAACTATTGCACACAGGTAAAGCAACACACTGTACTCCGCAACATTAACTCTCAAATTTAAGACTCGCAGCCGGGCTAGATGATCGGGGTGATGCAACTTTAACAGCGGTTGCTGAAAGCTTCTTATATCATGGTATGCATCTGGAAACATATCAAATGTCTGAGTCATAGTTAGCGGGGCAGAGAGCTGCTCCTCTGGTGGTTGGATGGCTCCCATGATGCTTGGACTGGGTGGAGATCTCCACGGTCGAAAGCAAGTCAAATTAGAGCCAGCAGTCTCACCCGGAGATCTGCATGAGGAACTCTTGGACAAATAAAATCAACTGGCATTCAAAAATGTGTGGAATTTTGACAGTTATGGGATGCATTGTTGTGATAAAACTGGTGTAGCTGAACGTATTGATATTTCAGGATGCTCATACAGTAATAAAACACTTTTTAGACATTTTGAAAGGAAGGAGCCATTAATTAGGACTGGTAAGGCACTGTAAGCAGCAATATGAAATATGCCAACATAATGCAGGCTGCAGAGGCACACACACAGACACACTTTTCATACATGACTGTCAGAGTCAACACAAAGCAGCTACTGTCTGTTCTTTATCTTTACAACGTTCACAGTTAAGTACCACTGTAGAGGGCACTAATAACAGTTGTGGACTATAAAATAAAATAACTTGAGACTTGACTTGGGCCTCATGACTCGGGACTCCGACTTGAGACTAATGACTTGAAATTATCTGGCCAGGTTTTGTAACATTTTGTTATTCACTTTGTGGCACAGAGTCTCCCTGGATGACTCTCCATGCAGCCAGAGTGAGTAGCCGAAGCATCGCCCTTGGCTAGTGAAATACACTCTGCCCTCTGATTGGACCAGCAAACTGTCAATCAACACAGATCGGGTGAGTTAACAGACAGATTGCTGATTTGCTGTGCAGCGCAAAAGTCAAATTGTAGGGAGAGAGGATTGCCATAATAAATAAATATGCAGCTCCAACAACTGTTTGGTGATCAAGAAAATGAACTGTTTACTTTACAATCTCACCAGCAATGAGGCATCAAGCAACAATTACTAGCATAGACCTACTGGTCTTTTGGTATTTCAAAATTGCTTGAAATTTATATTTTACTTAGAAGCTTGCATTTGGAATTTGTTGTTAAAATGTATTATTATTGTGGCAAACTCCCACCAGTGGATAGCGCTTTGTTCTCTTGTTGAAATGTTTGCGGTTGCTTTTACACATTTAAATGCATATGTGGTAAATCTATATTCCATCTAATCCTACAATAATTGGAGTTTCATCATTCCATCGCCGTAGCGTTTATTGCAACACTTAGACATTTCTGTCTCATGTTTGGTTGTGACTCGAATAATAATGATGGTCTCACCACTAACAATAACATTCCATGTGGCACTTTTGCATAGCTATCCTCTCAGTCAACATCGATCGATAAAGCTATTCGTAATTAACCAGATTTCCTGCCAACATTTTTGTTTCTCCTACTCAGGCCATTCCCAAGATTATCCAGGGAAACGTTTGGATCAGAATATCAGTGGGAAATACAAGAATCTCAATTAAATGTTTTTCTTCTTCCCCTCTTCTGTTCCTTCTGGGGCAGGAAAAATTCCACTCTCTGCACGCCATGACAGCTGCTGCTGAACTAACATGTGGAGAGGGAGAAAGAATGACAGAGGGGGAGAGAGAGAAACAAAGAGAAGCCAAAGCTTGGATGGAGGCCATAGACTGTGAGCTATCAAAACTGTTGTGATTGCTGGAGCGCACGTGACAGGCGAGGCTCCAGTGCGCTCTGGGACCGGATGTGTGGTAAAGTAACCGTTACCGGTGTAATAGCAAACATCACGCTCGTTCTCTGCTATCGGCCCCGCATCAACAGCCACATTCCTCTCCATTTGGTTGGGTCGTTTCAAAGGAACGAACGTAGACGTAAACCAGGTCAAAGTTAGTGTTTGAGAGGGGCATTGGTTGAAACTTCTCTGGAATTGAGATTGTTGCTTAGATTGCAGAGATAACACACTGACCAAAAAAGGTATGCTAATGCCATGAAATTAACCATGCGTTTCCAAGTAAAGTCCAATGGATATAAGTCTGTCGATTGAAGTCTTATCTACTTGCAACATCAGTCCAACAATACTACTGGAGAGGAATGTAAACGGAATCCAACTATTATGTCAACTTCATGTTCTGTTAGGAGAGCCTTATTGCAACCTACTCACGATCAACACGCTTCACACTGGAGGCTTCACACTCCAGTTACCCCCTTCCCCCCATCCCCGTTTACAACAGCCTCTCTTAAAGCCGTACGCATACCTCTGTTCGGCTGGTGCGAACCAGTGTGCTCGCATACTCCCTTAATACACATTAGCTTGAAAAAAGCATCAATAGTTTGTCCATCTTGAGATGCCGTAGCCTGTATACACTTACTCAAAATAGTCAGGATTAATCTAAGATAAAAATAATGATAGATTTCTTGAGTTTACGTTTTTGAGGAGATCTTATTTGCACAATTTTACAGCTAAGATGTTTGGTGCAGTATTTCTCAAGTGAATGACAACAAACCGTTTACCAATCACCAGCTACCGACTTCAGCTACCGACTTCAGCTTGCCTTGAGAAAAAATTACATGTGCACAAACAGCCGAAAAATCGCTTGCCAAAGACCAGAACTAACAAAACATCTCCAAATGTAGTCATAATATATGCAGGAACGGTTCTGAACTGTTTTGGAAGCATGCATTTTAATAGAGTGTGAGCATTGTGCTGCCTTGAGCCAATGTTTACATTCTTCACCAAGGCAGGTCCTATGGTATTCCATGGGGAAAACTGCTATAGAATATTGAAAAATGACACCATTGAGAGATTAATACATTAACACAGTATAATGGTCTTCTCCAATTATATGCAAGCTGTGGCCCAAAAAGATCTTTAATATCCAGTGGTGTCCATGTGATCCGGTTTGTGTCCCAAGCAAGCAGTAGACGTGCATCTGCCTATTAAACATGGTCCTGGGAGACAGTGACCTCTGTTTTGTTATGAGAGCTGGACCGCGTGTCATAACCAGGCCAGAATGGCTGATTGTTCCAAGCTGAATACCCCATTGGAGTAAGAGGGTTCTGATTGAGGAGAGAGGGACGACGTCAGCCACAAGTGTGTGGTCTCACAGGACAACTATGCAAATGGTCCTTTTGTCTTACGACAACTAATAAATAGAGCAATATTTGTCTTCAAATCTAATTGTATTTGTCACAGTAGACCTTACAGTGAAATGCTTACTTACAAGCCCTTAACCAACAATGCAGTTAAGAAAAAAAAAGTGTTAAGAAAGTATTTACTAAATAAAACTGAACAATAAGTAAAAAAAAAAAAGTAAATAGTCGGGGTAGCCATTTGGTTAGCTGTTCAGGGGTAGAAGCTGTTAAGAAGCCTTTTGGACCTAAACTTGGCGCTCCGGTACCACTTGCTGTGTGGTAGCAAACTAGGGTGGCTGGAGTCTTTGGCAACCTTTAGGGCATTCCTCTGACACCTTTTGGTACAGAGGTCCTGGATGGCAGGAAGTGATGTACTGTAGTGCCTTGGGGTCGGAGGCAGAGCAGTTGCCATACCAGGCAGTGATGCAACTAGTTAGGATGCTCTCGATGGTGCAGCTGTATAAACCTTTTGAGGATATGAGGACCCATGCCAAATCTTTTCAGTCTCCTGAGGGGGAATAGGCATTGTAGTGCCCTCTTCACAACTGTCTTGGTGTGTTTGGACCATGACAGTTCTTTGGACACCAAGAAACTATGGACACCAAGAAACTTGAAGCTCTCAACCTGCACCACTACTGCCCCGTCGATGAGAATGGGTGCGTGCTCGTTCCTACTTTTCCTGTAGTCCACAATTATCTCCTTTGTCTTGATCACGTTGAGGGAGAGGTTGTTATCCTGGCACCACACTGCCAGGCCTCTGACCTCCTCCCTATAGGCTCTTGTTGTTGTCGGTGATCAGGGATACTGTTGTGTCGTTGGCAAACTTAATGATGGTGTTGGAGTCATGCTTGGCCATGCAGTCTTGGGGGAATAGGGCGTATAGGAGGGGACTGAGCATGCACCCCTGAGGGGCCCCTGTGTTGATGAAGTCCAGGATCCAGTTGCAGAGGGAGGTGTTTAGTCCCAGGGTCCTTAGTTTAGTGATAAGATATGAGGGCACTACAAAATTCCATGAATTCTGGTTGGGGTACGTACGGTCATTGTGGGGACAACGTCATCGATGCACTTATTGATGAAGCCAGTGACTGATGTGGTGTACTCCTCAATGCCATCGGATGAATCCCGGAACACATCATGGGTGGACCAGAGTTCATTCTGACGTCTTATTTTCAGCAAGTCCACATGAAACTGCTTTGTAAGACATCCATCTCAGCCTTTATCGAGATAATGTTTATGACATTCAAACTGAAAAGCCAAATATACCTCCAAAAGATCAATGTGGTATCGCAAAGCTATGAATCAATTTAATGCATGCCATTATATGATGTCATTGCCACAACTCAGAGGAGATGAACAGTGTAATGAAAATTCAACACTGTTTTTGTGAGCATAGGGGAATTGTGAAGGAGTTTGAACCATACATATAGAATAGGTCTGCCTTTAAGACACTTATAACTACAGTGGCTTGCGAAAGTATTCACCCCCTAGGCATTTTTCCTATTTTGTTGCCTTACAACCTGGAATTGAAATCGATTTTTGGGGGGCTTGTATCATTTGATTTACACAACATGCCAACCACTTTGAAGATGCAAGAAATAAGACAAAAAAAACGGAAAACTTGAGCGTGCATAACTATTCACTCCCCTCCAAAGTCAATACTTTGTAGAGCCACCTTTTGCAGCAATTACAGCTACAAGTCTCTTGGGATATGTCTCTATAAGCTTGGCACATCTAGTCACTGGGATTTTTGCACATTCTTCAAGGCAAAACTGCTCCAGCTCCTTCAAGTTGGATGGGTTCCGCTGGTGTACCGCAATCTTTAAGTCATACCACAGATTCTCAATTGGATTGAGGTCTGGGCTTTGACTAGGCCATTCCAAGACATTTAAATGTTTCCTCTTAAACCACCCGAGTGTTGCTTCAGCAGTATGCTTAGGGCCATTGTCCTGCTGGAAGGTGAACCTCCGTCCCAGTCTCAAATCTCTGGAAGACTGAAACAAGACCTGTTTGGAGAGCTCCTTGGTCTTCATGGTGCCTCTTGCTTGGTGGTGCCCCTTGCTTAGTGGTGTTGCAGACTCTGGGGCCTTTCAGAACAGGTGTATATATACTGCAATCATGTGACACTTAAATAAAATCCACCTGTGTGCAATCTAACTAATTATCGGACTACTGAAGGTAATTGGTTGTACCAGATCTTATTTAGGGGCTTCATAGCAAAGGGGTCAATACATATGCACGCACCACTTTTCCATTGATTCAAAAACATTTTTACAAAAAATAAGTTATTTGTTAACTTTCACTTCACCAATTTGGACTATTTTGTGTATGTCCATTACATGAAATCCAAATAAAATCTATTTAAATTACAGGTTGTAATGCAACAAAATAGGAACAACGCCAAGGGGGATGAATACTTTTGCAAGGCACAGTAACCGCTGTTGAATTTTAACAGACCATCACAATTTGCTCAGTCATTGAAAGTAATGAGCAGGGAAAGCACTATCAACCTAACCCAATACATAGTTGGGCAATGGCTGGTACCTCAAACTCGGTAGGAGGCAAATAATCCTTTTAGGGTAATTGTCATAGGAATGTTTGGGTTGATTTGAGTTTCAAGAGCTGTGTAATGCTAGTTAGAAATTGCGCTAATGATAGTTAGCCATTTCCATCAAACTGGTTGTCACTAGTTACCACAGACACAAAGTCATAAAACCCACCTATTTCTACAATTCCTTGTCTTTACCTGATTTTAACATTAACCATAACCACACTGCTAACCTTATACTTAACCTAAGACAATTTTACATAGATGATTACAATATAGCAATTTCTGACTTGGTGTGGTAACTAGTGGAAACTGTTCATCTGACTCTGGGGAAGTAGGTAAGGGCTTCAATTGCCAAAATCCTGAGATATCCCTTTCATGACAGGACTGCCCCATGATTGTTACAATAACTTCACATGAATCTATCTTTGGTGATTGAAAATAATCAAAAAACATCAAAGAATTTCAGAGAAGATCAACAAAATGGCTCGAGCTCATTGATTGTAATCAATGAGCGGTGAAAAGGTGCCAAATAATTTATGGGCAAGGAAAGACAGCTTCAAACCCCATTCTACTGGAGTTCACACTTTACTAAACTACAACAAATTAAATTCCATACCGTAATACATTCTTACCTGCGAAACGCAGTGGGATTCTCACTTTATGATGGGACTTTAAATATGAAATCCAAGGTCAACAGTAGACATTTCCTTAGAGAAGCTATTACTGTAACTGCAACTCCTTATAATTTGGTTTATGACTAATTACTTCAAAAGACACCGCCGACTAAACTTAAATCACAAAACGTATGGTACAGTACCCATGGACAGTGAATAGCAGTCAAAAGAGAATTCGGATAAGTGTGCGCCTCGCACCTCAGCTAGCCAATCGCCCCCCAAAAGAAGTTTCTTCAAGCATTCTTTACTTTTTTCCTTTCTGTTAATGACCAGCCCCTTCCAGTGTCAGTTTACAACAAAACTACATTCACAAGACAACGCATAGAAACGCTGTGCCAATCTATGTAGAATAGGACCGCAATTCCGTTTCAAATTGGGCCATTCATTCCTCTCTTTATGGGAGCAGGCAGGAATATAAAAATGTCACTCGCAATCATTGTATAGTTTAATGACGCTGAAAATAGATCAATGTCGTGGTGTCTGCAGTACAATAAGAATGACTCATGACTAAATAATTTGCCCTTCGCTGTGTAAATATATCTAACTTTGATGATGATAACAACCATATCAAGCTTCAACACGAACCCACAACAACCCGAACCACATACAAGTACATGTAAATTAAAACATGTAATAGAAAAATCGAATCCATCTTGAGCCTCAGAGTGGAATATTTCTTAGGAAATAATATACTGTCTTGGAACAAAAGTGTTCAAATCAAGTTTCTCACTGTGTTAAAGTTGGTTTGAGATTCGATATTCGCCAGACATTCGTTCATATGAGGAAATCAATCAATTGAAATAAATTAATTAGGCCCTAATCTATGGACTTCACATGACTGGGAATACAGATATGCATCTGTTGGTCACAGATACCTAAAAAAAATGGGCGTTAGGTACTTTACTTTAGATTTGTGTGTATTATTGTGAAATTGTTAGATATTACTGCACCGTTGGAGCTAGAAACACAAGCATTTCACTACACCCGCAATAACATCTGTTAAACACGTGTATGTGACAAATAAAATTGATTTGATGGTATTTTTGTGCATTCAAATTGCCATCGATAAAATGCAATTGTGTCCGTTGTCCGTAGCTTATGCCTGCCCATAACATAACACCACCACCACTCTGTTCACAACATTGAAACCAGCAAACCGCTTGCCCTCATAATACCATTCACGTGGTCTGCGGTTGTGAGGCCGGTTGGACGTACGCAGCTGAGCTTCCCTAAGACGGTTTCTGACAGTTTGTGCAGAAACTGTTGTGCAAACCCATAGTTTCATCAGGTGTCCAGGTAGCTGGTCTCAGATGATCCCACGCGTGAAGAAGCCTCATGTGGAGGTCCTAGGCTGGCGTGTTAACACGTTGTTTGCGGTTGTGAGGCCGGTTGGACATACTGCCAAATTCTCTAAAACGACGTTGGAGGCAGCTTATGGTAGAGAAATGAAACTTCAATTATCTGTCAACAGCTCTGGTGGACATTCCTGCAGTCAGCATGCCAATTGCACTCTCCCTCAAAACTTGACATCTGTGGCATTGTGTTGTGTGACAAAACTGCACATTTTAGAGTGGGCTTTTATTGCCCCCAGCACAAGGTGCACCTGTGTAATGACCATGCCGTTTAATCAGCTTCTTGATATGCCACACCTGTTAGGTGGATGGATTATCTTGGCAAAGGAGAAATGCTCACTGACAGAGACGTAAACAAATTTGTTCCCATAACTTAAAAGAAATAAGCTGTCTGTGCGTATGGACAATTTCAGCTCATGAAACATGGGACCAACACTTTACACATTGTGTTTATATTTTTGTTCAGTATATATATAAATATAACATTTAGGAATAATGTTATGAGAAAAGCAAAGGTTGTACAACATCCCTCTATGCAAGTAATAATGGAGTTGATTTGAGGTTGTTAAGTCACGGGGTTGAAGAGTTTTTATATTTATACAATATTTATATAAAATTAAGTTGCTTTTGGGGAAAAGCAAAGAGCGTGCAATGTGTGCCCTTACCCTGTGAACAATCTAAAGTTGGTTTGAAGTGCCTATGTCATGTGATCAAGGAGCTATTGAAATTCTAAGTCCAAAATGTAACTAATAAATTATGGTTGGAGTTGTCTTGAGGCCAAACAACAAGGACATCTTCTATTTACTATGAAGTGGCAGATTCTGATGCAAGGGCAAATTCCACCTCTGAAAAAGATGACTATTCCTGCACCAACAATATTACAGGGCGCCAATGCTACAGAAGCAATAAATATAATGGGAGAACATACCACACATCGTTTTGTGGAACTGTACACACTGTATGTGCATTCAATACATGCAGGGTGAAGACTACGCTTCCCTTTTAGACTCCGGTAATCTTTTCTCAATATCTCCACTCGGACACAGAATTAACTGTGTAATGTGGTTTTACATTTTCAAATGAACTGACATGGGAAACGCCTTGATAACTTTCAGTTACTCTCAAACAACCACTCCTAAAAGTAGCTTAAATGAAACAAACCATTCCCTTTGTATTCACCTTGGCGTACTACGCACAAGTTGTGTGCACACCAAAAACACGACCCTAAGGGGTCATTGTAGGTGCGAGAGCACCCTGGTCCCGCATCAAAGAGAATGAGGGCTTAAGTTTCTGAAAAATCTCCCCCACATCATTCCTCACAGGCCCAAACTACACTAGGTCTCTGTGCCTAACAGTTTCACGGCCCAGGACGTGTCGACCAAATTCCCATGGGGAGAAGCAGGACAAACCTTACTGTCTCCTTCACACATTCTCTCTCTCCTTCCTTCTATCTCTCACTTTGTTTTTCTCATCGACACATCCAGCTGTCTTGGCTTGTTTGCGCTCTTCACAGCTGCCCAAGTCACTAGACTGGTCCCCAGACAGGAAGCCAGCTCTAGCCCACGGAGGAAGTAGGGGATGGAAAGAGTAGCGGGATCAGAACATCTGGACAAACGCCTGCCCTACTGGAGCAGCCGGGCTGGAGAAAGGAGCAGAGCTGATCACACTGTAGCTCAGACTTCAGTGCTAAAATGAGTGGATCAGACTTAAAGAAAGTAACAGAAAAGGACTCAGTTACACCGTAACCCTTCATCCAAGTGAGACAGTTTGCAGATGTCCTTTTAAACTAAAGTTAAAAATGCAAACTTTTTTTTTCTCCAGAGAACCCTGTCGGCTTTACACAGTAACTCAGATCGACAATTTCAAAGGCATCTCCATACAGAGGTGCAGCCAACTGCAATAGATGTATTTCAATCGGCTCACTCGGAAATTTCAGAGGTAGAAATCTCAACAGAGGGCATTTTCCATGCAGGGGAGCTGGTCAGTGTACGTTTGAACACGCCATGGTTCCCCTGTTAGGAATGTAGCAATTTCAGTCACCATAGAGAAGACTGTGCTTCTTGCTGTTGTAGGACAATGCTTAATGCTCCAAAGGATAATTTTATAGCCCCCGCTTTAAAGGGGGGACTTGAATAAATCAAGCCAGTCTAGACCCCAGCCACAGCCGAAAGTCTTTCAAGTTAAACCAAACAGAGTAGACAACTACAGCTGACTGGGAAACAGATAGGGGGACAATTCAAGAGGTCTGAAGAAAAAAGCAGCAGGATAATCTTTTCAGTCCATTCATTTGCATATACAGAGAACAGTTAAAAAAGGAATCCTGATCAACCTGAAATGAAAAGGGTAAATAACAAAGCAACACATTCATTGGAAAAAGGCTAGTAATCAGCGAATCAAGTCGAGTGCATGTGAATCTGATAAAGGTGGATACGTTTCACTCAGACAACAGTGTTCAGGTTAGAGAGTGAGTGGATTTAGCAGTTGAAGTGAGTCCCCACACACCAAAGAGAAGGCTCCTGAAGTATCTTTTTTACATCATAGAGTGCACTAAGAATGATGAGTAACTAGCTAATAATTAACTAAGGACTCTGGTCCTAGTGCATTGGTATTGTAAATACTTGGTGAACAGACAGACCAACAGAGTGCCGCAGTGGCGTGGCGTGTGCGTTAGTAGGGGGTTAGCTCTGGGGTGGTTATGGCACATGTATGGATGGACACACGGGTCTACCTGAGCTCAGGCTGTAGTGGTTTAATGGGTCGGCCACCCATGCACTGTCCTGCTTTACACTCTCCATCTCCAAATCTGCATGCAGGTGCACAGACAGATGGACGGGAAGGAGAGGAGGGTAGGAGCGGGGGGAACGGAGAGGGAGAGAATGGTTCTGTTTAGAGGAGGAACATGGCAGGAACAACAGCTTTTTTCTGTTTCGAGACTGTCACTCAGTCAGATAGCTTGGCATCTGACACTTTCATAATACATAATTGGGCAGTGAATACTTAAACTTTGTAGAAGTGTCATTGAAAGAAATGGCAGCAAATCAAATCACTTTTACTGTCAAAATTGGTGTCAGGCAGTAAAAAGAAGCATTAAGTGTTGTAATGAACAAATTGAATTTGACAACCAGGTGTGAAAGGAGGAAACAATGTAGGTAAGAAAAGTGTGGCCGTGTTCAAATTATTTAAAAGTGCATCCTTCCTCCCTTTCTCTAATCACTGATTAGACATAATTGGAGAGGGGAATGCAATGGCTCCATCACATAGCTTTTACCTGTCCAGTCATTTTGTATCATTGACTACTTCAAGAAAGGAAAGAAGGAAGGATGCCTTGAACGGGGCCTGTGTGAGTGAGGGGGAGAGGGGGGTGTATACCAGCACGCACAGGGTGGGAAGAGACTCCAGGAGGCAGGCCGCAGAACCGAGCAGGGGGATGCTGAGGTTGGGTGGGGGGCAGAGGGGATGACAGTGAAATAAACAACAAGATTAAAACATTTGTGGAGCAGAGTGAAGCCATGCAACAAAAAAAACGACATGCAAATGGTCAGGTTTGTGACCAACATAGCAACCCAAAGAGAAGAGATCACCTAAAAGCAAAAAGGGTTTGGCAAGCAAACATGAGTAACTTCCACAGTGTGCTTTCTTTGTGTGCATTCAGGACACCATGTGTGACAGTATGACAGACAGCATGATGCATTATTTTCATATTGACAACACACCATCTAATATGCTTGGAAACATTGACTTTAACTTTTGTGTGCCAGATAACATTTGGCTTTAACCCCTAACAAAACCTGAGACTGCATAGTTACGATGATGATGATGCTATTCCTCATTGCGGATCTTGTGGGGTGTGTCTTTTTTTTGCGCTAATGAAGCTATGGCCAAAAGTAGTGCATTTTATATAGGGAATAGGATACCATTTCAGGATATAGGATAGGAATAGGACATGATGCCATGGAAAGGGCTTGGCAGTTTGGTCATTCCAAAACATTACATTTACATTTTAGTAATTTAGCAGACGCTTTTATCCAGAGAGCCTTACAGTTAGTGCATTCATATTACGATAACTAGGTGAGACAACCAAATATCACAGTCATAGTCAGTACACTTGTCCTAAAAAAATAAGTTATCAGCAAAGCCAGTGCTAGTAAGAAAAGACAAGGGGGGTAAGACGGATGTATTATTTAAGATATTCTTTGAAGAGGTATGGTTTCAGATGTTTTCGGAAGATGGGCAGGGACATAACAAAAAGAACAAATAAAAAAAATTAAAAATTAAAAACATGACATAAGCCGCACATTTCACGATCCATCTAAGAGCATTACCCGTGTTAGAGGGTGTCAGTACAAGCATGACAGAGTTTCTATTACACCTATCGGAATGTTGTGGCTGTACTTTGACTGTAATAGGGCTTTATGGTACACTCGCGTGTTCAATGGCTGTGTTTGTTTTTGGGCACTGAGGTGGCTTATGTTTGTTTTGGCTAGCTATAGAGCAGGAATACGTGTTTGCATTGGATTAGTATTGAAATTGTTCAAACAGAGACATGAGACGCGAGTTTAAGTGGTTATTCAAGAGCGTGATAACTACTGATGTCATTTATCATGTTGTGAAATTTGGTAGTAGTGGAATTTTCATTGGACACATTATACCAATACGGTAACGTCACATTCAAGCAAATACATCAATATAATGATCTAGGTGTTACAGTGCATTTGGAAACTATTCAGACCCCTTCACTTTTTCCACATTTTATTACTTTAAATTGTTCCCCCCCTCATCAATCTACACACAATACCCTATGATGACAAAGCAAAAACAGGTTTTTCGAAATGTTTGCAAATTTATAAAAAATTTACTGAAATACCACATTTACACAAGTATTCAGACTCTTTACTCAGTACTTTCTTGAAGCACTTTTGGCACTCGAGTCTTACTGGGTATGCTTGACAAGCTTGGCACACCTGTATTTGGGGAGTTTCTCCTATTCTTCTCTGCTGATCCTCTCAAGCTCTGTCAGGCTGGATGGGGAGCGTCGCTGCACAGCTATTTTCAGGTCTCTCCAGAGATGTTCAGTCGGGTTCAAGTCCGGGCTCTGGCTGGGCCACTCAAGGACATTTAGAGACTTGTCTCGAAGCCACTCCTGCACTGCCTTGGCTGTGTGCTTACGTTCCTTGTCCTGTTGGAAGGTGAACCGTTCGACCCAGTCTGAGGTCCCACGCGCTCTGGAGAAGGTTTTCATCAAGGATCTCTTTGTACTTTGCTCCGTTCATCTTTGCCTCGATCCTGACTAGTCTCCCAGTCCCTGCCGCTGAAAAACATCCGCACAGCATGATGCTGCTTCCACCATGCTTCACCGTAGAGATGGCATTGGCCAGGTGATGATCGATGACTGGTTTCCTCCAGACGTGACACTTGGCATTCAGGCCAAAGAGTTCAATCTTGGTTTCATCAGACCAGAGCATCTTTTTTCTCATGGTCTGAGTCCTATAGGTGCTTTTTGGCTATCTCCAAGCAGGCTGTCATGTGCCATTTACTGAGGAGTGGCTTCCGTCTGGCCACTACCATAAAGGCCTGATTGGTGGAGTGCTGCAGAGATGGTTGTCCTTCTGGAAGGTTCTCCAACCTCAACAGAGGAACTCTGACAGAGCTCCAGAGTGACCATCGGGTTCTTGGTCACCTCCCTGACCAAGGCCCTTCTCTCCTGATTGCTCAGTTTTGCCGGGCGGCCAGCTCTAGGAAGTTTTGGTGGTTCCAAACTTCTTCCATTTAACAACGATGGAGGCCACTGTGTTCTTGGGGACCTTCAATGCTGCAGAAATGTTTTGGTACCCTTCCCCAGATCTGTGCCTCGACACAATCCTTTGTCGGAGCTCTGCAGACAATTCCTTCGACCTCATGGCTTTGTTTTTGCTCTGACTTGCACTGTCAACTGTGGGACCTTATATAGACAAGTGTGTGCCTTTCCACATCATGTCCAATCAATTGAATTTACCACGTGGACTCCAGTCAAGTAGTAGAAACATCAAGGATGATCAATGGAAGCAGGATGCACAAAAAGTAAGATGGCGCTGACAGAAATGGCAGTTCTGCTTCTAGCTCTTAAGCAACTTTGCAGTATTTAGTTTTTTTTGGTGTGTTACTTCATACATTATAAGCCCATAACGTTTTTTGTTATTACATACAGCCATAAATAACTTTTGGATATCAGAGCGGCGGTAACTCACCAGCATTACAACCGGGAATACTTTCCCGAATTGGACCCTTTGTTCGTACCCCCCAGGGCAAATTAAGTCGCCGCCGGCGGAGAAGAGGTATTCGGAGTGCACTTCTTGGCCGACTCAGGAGGCGGGCACGCCATCCACCGCTTCCGAGTATGTTACTCGCTAAATGTTCACCCTCTGGACAATCAAGTAGACGAGCTCTGGGTGAGGATCTCCTTCCAGAGAGACATCAGGGACTAACATTCTGTTTCACAGAATCATGGCTCTCTCGGGATATACTGTCCCCGTCCATACAGCCAGCTGTCTTCTAAGTTCATCGCGCAGACAGGAATAAAGAACTCTCCGGGAAGAATAAAGGCCGGGGTGTAAGCTTCATGACTAACTACTCATGGTGTGATTGTGATAACATACAGAAACTCAAGTCCTTTTGTTCACCCGACCTAGAATACCTCAGTCAAATGCACGACGGCCTTCAAGGAACTACACTGGACTTTGTGCAAACTGGAAACCACATATCCTGAGATCGCATTTATTTTAGCTGAGGATTTTAACAAAGCAAATTTGAGGAAAACGCTACCGAAGTTCTATCAACACTGACTGTAGTATTAATTTAGGAAAAACACAAGATCACAGCTACTCACCTTTTTGGAATGTCTACAAGGCACTCCCCCGCCCTCCCTTCGGAAAATCAGATCACGACTCTATTTTGCTCCTCTCTTCCTATTAGGCAGAAACTCAAACAGGAAGTACCCGTGCTAAGGTCTATTCAACTCTGGTCTGACCAATCGGAATCCATGCTTCAAAATAGTTTTGATCACGCGGACTGGGATATGTTCCGGGTAGCCTCAGAATAACATTGATGCTTATACGGACACAGTGACTGAGTTCAACAGGAAGTGTATAGGGGACGTTGTTCCCACGGTGACTATTAAAACCCACCCAAACCAATAACCGTGGATAGACGGCAGCATTCGCAAAAAACTGAAAGGGCGAACCACTGCATTTAACCATGGCAAGGTGACTGGGAATATGGTTGAATACAAACAGTGTAGTTATTCCCTCCGTATTGCAATCAAACATGCAAAACGTCAGTACAGAGACAAAGTGAAGTTGCAATTCAACGGCTCAGACAGAAGACGTATGTGGCAGTGTCTACAGACAATCACAGATTACAAAGGGAAAACCAGCCACGTCGCGGACACCGACGTCTTGCTAACAGACAAGTGAAACACCTTTTCCCGCTTTGAGGATAACACAGTGCCACCGACGCGGCCCGCTCCCAAGGACTATTGGGCTCTTGTTCTACGTGCCCGACGTGAGTAAGACATTTAAGCGTGTTAACACTCGCAAGGCTGCCGGGCCAGAGGGCATCACTAGCCGCGTCCTCAGAGCATGTGGAGACCAGCTGGCTGGAGTGTTAACGGACATATTCAATCCCTCCCTATCCAAGTCTGCTGTCCCCACTTGCTTCAAGATGTCCACCATTGTTCCTGTCTCCCAGGAAAGCAAAGGTAGGTGAACTAAATGCCAGGCCACCCCCAGGTGGTGAAGGTAGGAAACAACCTATCCACTTCGCTGATCCTCAACACAGGGGCCCCACAAGGGTGCGTGCTCAGCCCCCTCCTGTACTCCCTGTTCACCCATGACTGTGTGGCCACGCATGCCTCCAACTCCATCAAGATTGCAGACGACACAACAGTGGTAGGCCTGATTACCAACAATGATGAGACAGCCTACAGGGAGGAGGTGAGGGCCCTGGCAGTGTGGTGCCAGGAAGAAAAAAAAACTCAGTCAGCAAAACAAAGTAGCTGATCTTGGACTTCAGGAAACAGCAGAGGGAGCACGCAACCTATCCACATCGACGGGACCGCAGTGGAGAAGGTGGAAAGCTTCAAGTTCCTCGGCGTACACATCACTGACAATCTGAATTGGTCCACCCACACAGACAGTGTGGTGAAGGTGGTGCAACAACGCGTCTTCAACCTCAGGAGGCTGAAGAAATTTGGCTTGGCCCCTAAGAAACTTTTACAAATGCACAATTGACAGCATTCTGTTGGGCTGTATCACCGCTTGGTACGGCAGCTGTACCACCCGCAACCGCAGGGCTCTCTTGAGGGTGGTACGGTCTCCCCAGCACATCACCGGGGGCACACTGCCGAGCCAGTCTGTTCACCTTGCTATCATCAAGAAGGTGACGTCAGTACAGATGCATCAAAGTTGGGACCGAGAGACTGAAAAACAGCTTCTATCTCAAGGCCATCAGACTGTTAAATAGCCATCACTAGCACGTAGAGGCCATTCACCATACCCATGAGTCATTGGGTGAGTGTACCGGCCTCGTCCACCCCCAGCCCATTGTCTTGACCTATGGTGGAGGGCCCACTCACGCACACTCCAGGATACCCCAACGTGCTGGACTCAGAGGAGAGACAGATTCCGGGGGGTGGCATGTGGTAGCACATGGAGCCCTGGGGGGCAGAAAAACAAGGAGGGTGAGCTCTGTCATGCCAGGTTTGCTCTTTTTCTTAATTTTCAGTTGCTTGTGTAACACAAAGTATGTAATAATTGTACTGCCTCTGGGCTTTTGTGGAACAGTCTATTGGACTATTGCCTCTGCATTGTTTCGAGTTCCTGTTGCAGCTTTTTCTCTTCCGCTACATTGGTGGCAGTGGAGGGATCATTCCCACTTGTACGAGTTTGAGGCACAGTGTCAGCTTCTTTCTTGAGGGGGAATACTGTAACACAATATACATGTGTAGTAGCCATGGTTTGAGTGCCAATTGCAGCTCTCTCTCTAGCAAATGTCTGGGTACAGTATTACTTCTATCTTGAGCCTGTTGCAAAGGCTTTCTTGCAAAGGCTTTCATCCTGTGGGAGATAAATACTATAGTTTCACATTATGAAATACATAAATACATACAGTACATCAGAGGCTGCTACCCCCCGGCTACTCAACCCTGCACCATACATACATACATACATACATACATACATGCATACATGCACACGCATACACACACACACACACACACAACCGTTCAAAAGTTTGGGGTCACTTAGACATTTCCTTGTTTTCCATGAAAACACATGAAATGAGTTGCAAAATGAACAGGAAATATAGTCAAGACGTTGACTAGGTTATAAATGATGATTTTTAATTGAAATAATAAATGTGTCCTTCAAAGAATCCTGTATTTGCAGCCTTGTAGACCTTTGGCATTCCAGTTGTCAATTTGTTGAGGCAATCTGAAGAGATTTCACCCCATGCTTCTTGAAGCACCTCCCACAAGTTGGATTGGCTTGATGGGCACTTCTTACGTACCATACGGTCAAGCTGCTCCCACAACAGCTCAATAGGGTTGAGATCCGGTGACAGTGCTGGCCACATTATAGACAGAAAACCAGCTGACTGCTTCTTCCCTAAATAGTTCTTGCATAGGTTGGAGCTGTGCTTTGGGTCATTGTCCTGTTGTAGGAGGAAATAGGTTCCAATTAAGTGCCGTCCACATGGTATGGCATGGCATTGCAAAATGGAGTGATAGCCTTCCTTCTTCAAGATCCCTTTTACCCTGTACAAATCTCCAACTTTACCACCACCAAAGCACCCCCAAACCATCACATTGCCTCCACCATGCTTGACAGATGGCGTCAAGCACTCCTCCTTCACGAATGTTCTTTGTGATCCGAACACCTCAAACTTAGATTTGTCTGTCCATAACACTTTTTTCCAATCTTCCTCTATCCAGTGTCTGTGCTCTTTTGCCCATCTCAATCTTTTCTTTTTATTGGCCAGTCTGAGATGGCTTTTTCTTTGCAACTCTTCCTAGAAGGCCAGCATCCCGGAGTCGCCTCTTCACTGTTGACATTGAGACTGGTGTTTTGCAGGTACTATTTAATGAAGCTGCCAGTTGAGGACTGTTTCTCAAACTAGACACTCAAATGTACTTGTCCTCTTGTTCAGTTGTGCACCGGGGACTCCCACTCTTTCTATTCTGGTTAGAGACAGTTTGCACTGTTCTGTGAAGGGAGTAGTACACAGCATTGTACGAGATCTTCAGTTTCTTGGTAATTTCTTGCATGGAATAGCCTTAATTTCTCAGAACAAGAATAGACTGATGAGTTTCAGAAGAAAGGTCTTTGTTTCTGGCCATTTTGAACCTGTAATCGAACCCACAAATGCTGATGCTCCATATACTCAACTAGTCTAAAGGCCAGTTTTATTGCTTCTTTAAATCAGAACACCAGTTTTCAGCTGTGCTAACAATTGCAAAAGGGGTTTCTAACGATCAATTAGCCTTTTTAAATGATAAACTTGGATTAGCTAACACAACGTGCCATTGGAACACAGGAGTGATGGTTGCTGATAATGGGCCTCTGTACGCCTATGTAGATATTCCATAAAAAAATCTGCCGTTTCCAGCTACAATAGTCATTTACAACATTATCAATGTCTACACTGTATTTCTGATCAATTTGATATTATTTTAATGGACAAAAAAATATATTTTCTTTCAAAAACAAGGACATTTCTAAGTGACCCCAAACTTTTGAACGGTAGTGTATATATAGACATGTAATCACTGAACACTTTAATAATGGAACACTAGTCACTTTAATAATGTTGACATACTGCTTTAATCATCTCATATGTATATACTATATTCTATTCTACTGTATTTAGTCAATGCCACTCCGAAATTGATCGTCCTAATATTTATATATTTCTTAATTCCATTCTTTTACTTTTATATTTGTGTATTGTTAGATACTACTGCACTGTTGGAGCTAAGAACACAAGCATTTTGCTACACGCGCAATAACATCTGCCAAATATGTGTAAGTGACCAATAAATTTGATTTGAACTGAGCTCCATTTTGAGTTTCATAGCAAAGGGTCTGAATACTTACAGTAGCAGTCAATAGTTTGGACACACCTACTCATTCCAGGGTTTTTCTTTATTTTTTACTATTTTCTACATTGTAGAATAGTGAAAACATCAAAACTATGAAATAACAGCTTTGGAATCATGTCGGAAACAAATCAAAATATAATTTATGTTTGAGATTCTTCAAAGTAGCCATCCTTTGCCCTGATGAAAGCTTTGCACACTATTGGTGTTATCTCAACCAGCTTCATGAGGTAGTCACCTGGAATGCATTTCAATTAACAGGTGTGCCTTGTTAAAAGTACATTTGTGGAATTTCTTTCCTTCTTAATGCATTTGAGCCAATCAGTTGTGTTGTGACAAGGTAGGGGCGTATACAGAAGATAGCCCTATTTGGTAAAATACCAAGTCGATATTATGGAAAGAACAGCTCAAATAAGTAAAAGGGAAACAGTCCATTATTACTTTAAGCCATGAAGGACCGGAACATTTCAAGAACTTTGAATGTTTCTTCAAGTGCAGTTGCAAAAACCACCAAGAGCTATGATGAAATTGGCTCTCATGAGGACCGCCACAGGAAAGGAAGACCCAGAGTTACCTCTGCTGCAGAGGATACATTAATTAGAGTTAATTGCACCTCAAATTGCAGCCCAAATAAATGCTTCAGAGTTCAAGTAACAGACACATCTCAACATCAACTGTTCAGAGGAGACTGTGTGAATCAGGTCTTCATGGTCGAATTGGTGCAAAGAAACCACTACTAAAATGACACCAATAAGAAGAAGATGCATGCTTGGGCCAAGAAACCTGAACAATGGACATTAGACCGGTGGAAATCTGTCCTTTGGTCTGATGAGTCCAAATTTCTTATTTTTGGTTCCAACCACCATGTCTTTGTGAGATGCAGAGTAGGTGAACGGATGATCTCACTCCGCATGTGTGGTTCCCACCGTGAAGCATTGAGGAAGAGGTGTGATGGTGCTTTGCTGGGGACACAGTCAGTGATTTATTTAGAATTCAAGGCACACTTAACCAGCATGGCTACCACAGCATTCTACAGCGCTACGCCATCGCATCTGGTTTGTGCTGGGGACTATCATTTGTTTTTCAACAGGACAATGACCCAAAACACCTCCAGGCTGTGTAAGGGCTACTTGACCAAGAAGGAAAGGGATGGAGTGCTGCATCAGATGACCTGGCCTGCACAATCACCCGACCTCAACCGTATTGAGATGGTTTGAGATTAGTTGGACTGCAGAGTGAAGGAAAAGCAGTCAACAAGTGCTCAGCATATGTGGGAACACCTTCAAGACTGTTGGAAAAGCATTCCAGATGAAGCTGGTTAAGAGAATGCCAAGAGTGTGCAAAGCTGTCATCAAGGCAATGGGTGGCTACTTTGAAGAATCCAAAATATAAAATATATTTGATTTGTTTAACACGTTTTTGGTTACTACATGATTCCATATGTGTTATTTCAGAGTTTTGATGTCTTCACTATTATTCTACAATGTAGAAAATAATACAAATAAAGAAAAAACGTAGGTGTGTCCAAACTTTTGACTGGTACTGTATGTAAATAATTTATACATTTGCAAATATTTCTAAAAACCTGTTTTCGCTTTGTCATTATGGTGTAGCGTGTAGACTGATGAGAATAAATAATTGAATCAATTTTAGAAAAAGGCTGTAACGTATCAAAATGTGGAAAAAGTCAAGGGGTCTGAATACTTTCCGAATGCACTGTATGTTTTTCTTTTGCAGTCTAGTGTTGTGTTGAATGCACAAGTCTCTTCAATCAATCCCTAGGCCTATGCAGTCACTAAACTGTCCAGGTGGAATGCTAGGTGCTTTAGCCTCAGCTGGCCTGAGACAGAGACACTTGAGTAGAGCATTACCCTTACTCCTCCACAGAGTGGCACTAGCACCTGCTGCAGTTTAGTCACCATGACATACCACAAATCCCTTCCACCACATCATCACACCACACACTTCCAGATGAGATCATTGTCGGGAATCCCCCCCAATCATTATCATACCCTATCACATTGATATACACGGTACACATTTTCTAGAACTAATTTCTTCCTGCTAGCAGAAATAGAGATATCTAGTTAGTCGTTCATAGTTAATATTTTCAAAGCCACAACAACCGCACATTTTTTGATAAGGCGTACTTTATACTTTATCCACACACCACCAAAAACAACATAGCACCCAGTGGGAACGACCGTTAGGAGATTCGAGGACACCTCATTGTGGTTGTTGGAGAGGAAGTACGGTACCTGGTTTTGGCACCGAGTTGGTGACGGACTGCGGCACCTTGTCGTTTATCAGCTCCACACACTCACTGGGAAAGAAGCCAACCTGGAGAGAGGACACACAACACTTTTAGAGAGAGAGAGTGCGAGAGTAAACAGAGAGGATCAGTAACCATGTGTGTGTGTGTGTGTGTGTTAGTGTGAGAGAGCGAGAGCGAGCGAAAGAGCACATTACCATTAAAGACTGATAAACAAGCTTCATCCACTTAAGAAGGCCCTTCTTCAATGTTGTGCGGCTAATATCAACATTTCACCACTGTGTTTCAGGTATTTTGTTGGAGACCTCTATGTATTAAGAAGTCCATTGGCAGTTGGTATAAACGTACTAAAAAGGTTGGTGCACGACCAGCGCGGGGCGTACTTTGACCCGAGGATACCACTTGGCACTGTGTTGTGCTCGTTGCAGTGTTCAGTCAAGATCATGTGGCTGAACAGCTGCCCAAACTATGGTATTTAGGAGTTTTCTGTGCCACCTGATGCGGAGGTAATGCCTGGTGGGGCGATATGTGTGTTTGTCTGCGTGCACGTGTGTATACCCCAAATGTTTTATATCAGAAGAACGGTCAAGAACAGACTGTGATAGTTTCAAATCTCCACAGTCAACCAGAAAGCAAAATATTCTTATTGAACACAGATGTTAAAAGTAATCTTCAAATGTATTTACGAATTAACAATGAACATGTGTAAAACAACTCATTTTTGATCTAACACAACAGATTCTACCAATACAAAATAGACATAAGATTCCATCAGGCTAAACTGTGCGTAAAGAAATACATTTTTTATAATAGAAGATCTCTAGGCTTCACTTAAGGAGTTTGGAGGAAGACTAGGTATAAATATTTTAGCATGCTTTAATGAAGACGGGGAAACTGCTAAAACAAAGCCATTCCCAGCAGAGCATTTTGACAAAACCATTCTGTTATTATCAACTAATCATCTAATCCACTGATTAACTAGTGTGATTCCTAACATAGAGACCCAGACTACACTAATACACTGTCAAAGAAGTGTTTCTATTAGCTTAGGAGTATATAACCGGCAAGCTTTGCAACATAAACTGCCTCCATCTTGTAGTAATGTGACTGATAAAGGGGTTGAAGGTTGAATGTGATAGGGATCCAAGGTCCAGCTGTCTCGTGACTTACAAACAGTACTATACTATAGAAAGAATTGACTCATGCTGAATCAAAATCAGCTCACCCTTTCCATGGTTGGATTTTCTCTCTCCCTCTCTCTGTTGCTCCTCCAGCTTTTTCTCTCCTTCCCTCCCTTTATCTCTCTCTCACCCCCTCTTTCTATGAGGCTCTGCAGTCAGTAAATAAAGACAGATGTCAGCTGCCTATCCACCTCGTCACAGACGGACTCCGACTGCCTCTAGGGTGACTGACTGACCTCCGGTGGCGATAGGAGGGAGGACATGGACATCTGCTTTGTGCTAATAGATATACCATCCAATCAATGTTTCAATATCTAGTAGTAACAAACACAGTGGTGTTTCCTCCAAAATCCAGATTGGTTTCAAGGGCCAACACTGGCATCTTTGTTGAAGACATGTATGTGTGAGACAATTCTTCCTAGGAATAAGTGCCATGATTTACATTATTGAACAATTGGACAGATAATATCTTTAACAAAACAAAGGAACCTTACTCTGTTTGATATACCAAAACCAAACAAACAAACAAACTACTCTCCTCTGTCAACTCAGTATATACACAGCTACAGTACAACAAACCAAGAGCTTCCGAAGTTCCCGATCATCCTTGCGTTCAATAACATGTTGTGAAGCCCCGTCCAACATGGCTGCCCTCCCAGCTGGCCTGAATCCCAGGGGCAGTGAGCGGGGAGGCAATGCTAAGGCTAAGCTATGACCAGAACACTGCCGGGGTTCAATGCTAAGGGCACAGGAAGTTCAGCTGGACTGGATCAACAGACACACAAAACTGGGCTTCATTGGGCTCAAATAAAGACTATTGATCACTTTAAATGGAATACTGGAAAACTTAGCTAAGCTAATATAATCACATCCCGATCGAGAACAACCACTTATATTGTACGCATTTTGTATGTTACAATCCTGTAAGTATGCATGTCTTTAACTGACAAGAGAAATGTTTCACCCAAATGAACAATATGAGCCAATTTTCATTTGTACACTGAGTAAAATTTGCTCAACAGCCAAACCAAATGTGAACCAAATGAGAAAAGCACAATTGAAATCCTCGCCTTGTGGAGTCTATCGTAGATCAGTAGATGTGGATGCCAAGCCATCTGTATGCAACTTATCAACCCCAGGTTCTAGACTGTGACACAG
>QNTS01000316.1:857561-918358 GCA_003317085.1 Hucho hucho
GGTTAAATAAGGGAAGAGAAGAGGGAGAGAGGTTAAATAAGGGAAGAGGAGAGAGAGAGGTTAAATAAGGGAAGAGGAGAGAGAGAGGTTAAATAAGGGAAGAGGAGAGAGAGGTTAAATAAGGGAAGAGAAGAGAGAGGTTACATTTGGGAAAAGAAGAGAGGTTAAATTTAGGAAGAGAAGAGAGAGGTTAAATAAGGGAAGAGGAGAGAGTAAAAGTTAGACAGGAGAGGTTAGAGAACTGAGCCCAAAGAGGCGAGGACTAAGAGAGGTTGGAGGAAAGGAAAGAGGAGAAAGGAGAGGTGAGATGATAGGAAAGCAGAGCAGAGGAAATGAGAGGTTAGGGGAGGACAGAGGTTAGAGAAGAGGAAGGGATAGGGAGAGAGATTATAGGAGAAGAGAAATTAGAGAAGGGAGAAGAGGTTAGAGGAGAAGAGCAGAGACCATTGAAGTGGTGGGCAGGGGGCCAGGCCAGACGTGGGGCCATGACCCTCTCTTTCTCTCCGGGAGGTTCTAGGCCGCTGCCTGCCACATCGATTCCAGTACATGAGCTGGCACCGTGCGAACCCAATCAGGCCAGGGCCGACCAACACACCCACAGAGGCCGAGTGTTGTAACCCAGAGGAAGGGGCCTAATAGGGCACAAGCTGACGACATGTACATGACACTGCCAGCTTAGCCCTGGTTAAAAGTACCACAGCCTCTGAGCCTTTGTTTCCTTTCCACAAGATGTGGCAGCAACAGTACACCATAAATGTAAACACGTATAACAGATGAACCCCCAACTTAACCCACAGCCAGGACAAATCTGGCCAAGAGGAACCGGTGAAGATAATTCTATATGTGGAAGATAATAAGATGTGTAAATGACAAAGCATGCCCGGGTTTTTAAAAAAAGGATGTTTGTTTTTCATTTGAAACTTCACTGTGCCACTAACCAGTCCAAACAATGGTTTAGTGAGCTATCAGATCTGTCCAAATATTTCACGAAGGCCATATGTCACCTTGAGGGAGCTCAATGAAGACGAAGCTGACAACATTTAAATGGATCTCAGGACAAATCAAATATTTCCCTAAACAACCCTCATCTGTCAAATGTTGCAGGGAGGGAGAGTACAGAACGTTGAAGCAGACACCACGTTTTTCCTAAATGATAAAATGGGTTAGCCTAAGACAAAAAGAATGCCAAAATGAAAGCCCCAGACTTTCAAGGAATGAAAAGAGTGCCAACAGTGCTACAATACTAAGCAATTGATTTGGAGGGTCAGTAGGCTTCTGTATAGAGGGCTTGCTTTGCAGAGCAGCAGAGAAGGAAGGCCATGCACGGTCTGGTCTGGGCTATAATAAGCAATGGTGGGTAAGGAAAGCTTCTCTTTGATGACATGGATGCTTTCCTTGTTGTGCTGCAGTTGTTGGTTACTGTTGGTGATGAATACCCTGGCGCTTCCCACAAGACTTGTCCTATTCAGCGCACTAATCCGAGTGAGCCTTCCCCTATGTGTGCCAGACAGTGTATGCGCCCCAAATAGCACCCTAGTCCTCATATAGTGCACTACTTTTGACCAGGGCTCTGATCAAAAGTAATGCACTATGTAGGGAATATGGTACCATTTGCGCCACCGCCAGTGTCTCTCCTTAGTCCTCCTTCCTCGAGTGTCAACATGGCCAAGCAAACATAGACCAAAAGATGGCCAAGACTCTCCAGAAAGACAAAGACTAGAGAACATAGGGTAAAACAAGAGTAAAGCTAAGCACAACATGGAGGCCTTAAAGGGAAGGGGAACTGGCTGGCTAACTGAATCAATAGGGAGACGGATCAGTTGATTAGCAGTAAGTCTCCTGATTTCGCCGAATATTCGGACCAACTCTTTTCAGGTCTTAGACTTAATGAGTCATGGAAGACATTGTGTAAGCCAATGTCAACTCATTTCGACCAGGCAATTTAGAGCTGTACTGGCCTGCAGAACAGTGGCCATTGTGTATTGTAATGAGCAGGCAATATGGTGATTAACATACTAGTTAGGCTATCCAAATAACTATCCAAATAACTGTAGTAGCTAGGCACCAAACTGAGGGAGCGGCAAATCAGCCTCTCGACAATACTGTTAGTGACATTTAAATGGAACCAATTTTCCAGTAAAACAATTCATCCTGTAAGAACCTCTACAATCAAACAACGACAGCTTGAGCACGCAGCCTCCCGAAAAACAATTTGTAAAGCTGGGCTGCCTGAAATTACTACACGCTCACTCTCCGCTATTATTTGTCCCAGCAGCCGCAGACACAGATTAAACCAAAAGGTCCGACATCTTGTTCAACCAATCACGACTGAGGTAGGCTTATTTCCTCAGCCTTGTTTTGTGAAAACCCTAATAACTTGTTTTACCAGTCCTGTTTAGCGCTGAACATTCCACTACTGAAGGACCCATGCTTTCATTGTGGGCATAGTAATCTGACCTCTTGTGATTAGTCAACATGCCGCCCGGGCCGCCCAGTGTTTCCCATTACACTGGGGACTGGAGAATCTGCATCCTATATAGTGAACTACTTTTGAGAACGGACCATAGAGCTCTGGTCAAAAGTAGTGCACTATGAAGGGAATAGGGTGCCATTTGGGATGCAACAACCATAAAGTGGTGCCTAGTCAGCCTACCTTCGTGGGAGTCTATTTAGGAGGGAGAGAAAGAGTATTAGGACCTTTTTTTCCATGGACTGAAGGATCATAATAGGTAGGCATTAACAGCCACTCCAAACTTCAAAGCCCATCGATTTAGTTGTGAAAATATGCCACAGTTCAAGTGGGCTTTCGCTGTGAAAACAACTGTAAAGAGTGAGAGAGTGTGCGAGAGACAGGGGAAAAAGAGAGAGGGAGGGGAAAAGAGAGAGGGTGGGGTGGGGTGTAAGAGAGAGCGAAAGCTCCCGTCACAGCTCAGCGGGGATGGAAAGGCTTTCTAAACACGTAAACACAGAGACTATACAGCTGGCTCCCTCTTAACACCAGGCCATTAGACACCAATAAACAGCACAATTGGACACTTTCACTCATTTAGGCCATGAATCAGCCTGCAACAAAGACCTAGGCAGGAGTTTGTAAAACAAGCAAAAACAGCATGGACATTGTACTGGTATTTCACTCTAGCAAGGAAACGGTCGCAAAACTGTTCTGAAGTGAGCCCTGTCTTTTGCCTCTGGTTTGTGTCTGAACCCTAAACCGTTATCATGTATAACCCTGAAGGGCATAATATAGTCCTTGCAGTCATAAGCTCTGAGGCGGCATTCAAAGTGGGAGACTGGAGACTGGGAGAGATCATCTGAATGGTGATATAGGGGTGTTGGAAGGGGAGGGGTGGCACATCGGCTGTACTGAGACCAGGCGTCTTACCTCGGCGCGATCACTCAGACTGTCGAATCGAGGCAGCTCTGGCAGCTGCGAGAAGCGGCGGTCATATATGCAGAGGTGCAGGTGCTTATCCAGGACACGAAAATCTTCATAGCTGCGCTTCACAATCCAGTTCCGGCCCTGCGGAGAGAAAACAAGAGAGTCAGCCAGTGGGAAAGAGAGGAGAGAGAGAGAGACAGAACATTTCAAAAGATAGGGGAGGTGCATAAGCCCTTGGCTGCTTTACTAGCCTGGTAACAGATACCCCTCACGCCCTAATTCAGAATCCACCGCTGAGACAGGGTGACAGGAGGGGAGCTCTATGCTTTTACTAGGGGGATCGGAGAGGGGGCAGGGCTCGACATTAACGACATTAGCAAGTAAAAAAACAATTGCTGGACAAGCAGATTACATGGACAAATATTTTTTATTTTTTAAATCATGCAAAAATTAGAATATCAAACAATTAGGCTACTCTAGTCATTTGCCCAGTTATAGTTTTTGGTCATCAATGAAAATCCTGGAAAAGTCCTGGTGTGTGCATCACCTGCGTGTGTTCCAGTGGGAGGGGGGGCGACGACGACATTTGCGCAGCAGGTAAAATAATGATATATAACAGACTACCTAGACTAGATAGCCAATTCAAAACACAGTGTAGTTTGGCTAGTTCTAACTAGTTAACTGTTTAGCTATTAGCATACATGAATGTCATTGTCATGTCCTAAAATAAACGTTCCACCGGCACTCGTGTATAACCGCAAATGGCCTACACGCATACGGGTGCGTGGTTGATGAAACCAATGCTGCATACTCTGCTTGTAAAACAACCTCTCAAGCGCTCAAAATTGGCTCGGATTCTCCTCTATTCAATACCGGCCATGTAACTCTGACAAAGTAAAAACAATATTCTTAGAATAGCCTAATTGATAAGTAACTCCTATGCTGTCAAGCTCTCTCATGAACACGGAATATTATTTGAACCTTACAAATAGATAAACATCTTCAGTTAGCTACCTCGCCCACCTTAGCCATTTGATCCCTGGTTCATTGAATGAGGGAATTATTTTATAAAGACATAAAAAGTATATATTTCCTTTCCTTTGTACTGTAACACTGCAGGGTGGCCAACCCTCCTCCTGGAGAGTCCAGGAGAGCTACTGGGTATGCAGGCTTTGGCTCCAGCCTTACTCGAACACACCGTATTGTAAATAAATTATCAGCTGCTCAAATCAAATTGTATTGGTTGCATACATATGTTTAGCTGATATTATTGGGGTGTAGCGAAAAGCTTGTTTCTCTAGCTCCAAAAGTGCAGTAATATCTAACAATACACACAAATCTAAAGGTAAAATAAAGGAATTAAGAAATATAGAAATACTAAGACGCGCAATGTCGGAGTCCAGAGTATAAATATATATGTGATGGGATGTATAGACATTATGGACAGTATGTGGATAGAAAATTGAAGAATACGTGGATTAAAATAGTATACAGCAAAAGTTAAATAGGATGGCCTTGACTAGAATACAGTATATATAGTACATATGAAATCAGTAAAACAGTACATAAACATGACTAAAATTATCAGTGTTCCATTATTAAAGTGACCAGTGTTCCATGTCTATGTACATAGGGCAGCAGCATTTAAGATGCAGGGATGAGTTACCGGGTGGTAGCCGCCTAGAGACAGTAACTAAGTATAGGGCAGGGTACTGGGTGGAGGCCGGCTAGTGATGGCTATTTAACAGTGATGGCCTTGAGATAGCCGTTTTTCAGTCTCTCGGACCCAGCTTTGCTGCACCAACCTCGCCTTCTGGATGATAGCGGAGTGAACAGGACGTGGCTCAGGTGGCTGAGGTCCTTGATGTTCCTCTTGTCCTTCTTTTGACACCGGGTGCTGTAGCTGGCCTGAAGGGCAGGCAGTGTGCTTCCGGTGACGTGTTGGGCTGACCGCACCATCTGGAGAGCCCTGTGGTTGCGGGCTGGTGCAGTTGCCGTACCAGGCGGTGATACAGCCCGACAGGATGCTCTCAATGGTGCTGCTGTAAAGGTTTGTGAGGGTCTTAGGGGCCAAGCCAGCATCCTGAGGTTGAAGAGGTGCTATTGCTCCTACTATACCACACTGTGTGGGTGGACCATTTCAGATTGTCAGTGATGTGTACACTGAGGAACTTGAAGCTTTTCACCTTCTCCACTGTGGCCCCGTCGATGTGAATGGGGGCGTGCTCCCTCTGCTGTCTCCAGAAGTACACGATCAGTTCCTTCGTTTTGTTGGCGTTGAGGGAGAGGTTATTTTCATGTCAACTTCGCCAGGGCCCTCACCTCTTCCCTGTAAGCTGTCTCGTCATTGTTGGTAATCAGGGCTACCACTGTTGTGTCGTCTGAAAACTTGATGATTGAGTTGGAGGCGTGTGTGGCCATGCAATCATGGGTAAACAGGGAGTACAGGAGGGGGCTGAGCACACACCCTTGTGGGGCCCCTGTGTTGAGGATCAGCGTAGTGGAGGTGTTGTTGCCTACTTTCATCATCTGGGGGCAGCCTGTCTGGAAGTTGAGGACCCAGTTGCACAGGGCGGGGTTCAGACCCAGGGCCCCGAGCTTCATGATGAGCTTGGAGGGTTCTATGGTGTTGAAGGCTGAGCTGTAGTCAATGAACAGCATTCTTACATAGGTATTCCTCTTGTCCAGATGGGATAGGGCAGTGTGCAGTACCATGGGGATTGCATAATCAGTGGATCTATTGGGACGGTATGCAAATTGCAGTGGGTCTAGGGTGTCGGGTAAGGTAAAGGTGATATGATCCTTAACTAGTGTCTCAAAGCACTTCATGATGACAGCAGTGAGTGCTTGGGGGCGATAGTCATTTTGTTCAGTTACCTTCGCTTTCTTGGTTACAAAAACAATAGTGGACATCTTGAAGCAAGTGGGGACAGCAAACTGGGATAGGGAGAGATTGAATGTCTGTAAACACTCCAACCAGCTGGTCTGCCCATGTTCCGAGGATGCGGCTAGGGATGCCGGCAGCCTTGCAAGGGTTAAAATGCTTAAATGTCTTACGACGGCCATAGAGAACAAGGGCTCACAGTCCTCGGGAGTGGCCCGTGTCAGCAGCACTGTGTTATCCTCAAAGCGGGCAAAGAAGGTGTTTAGCTTGTCTGGGAGCAAGACGTCGGTGTCCGCGACGGCCGTTTTTCCCTATTTAATCCGTAATTGTGTGGAGTCACATACATCTAATGTCTGAGCCTTTGAATTGCGATTCCACTTTGTATCTGTACTGACATTTCGCCTCTGATTGTCTTATAGAGGGCATAACTGGACTGTTTGTATTCGTCACCTTGCTGTAGTTAAATGTGGTGGTTCGCGCTTTTAGTTTTGCACAAATGCTGCCATCTATCCACAGTTTTGGTTGGGATAGGTTTAAATTGTCACAGTGGGAACAACATCCCTTATACACTCCCTAATGAACTGAGTCACTGTCAGTGTATACGTAAATGTTATTCTCAGATGCAACCCGGAACATTTCCCAGTCTGCGTGATCAAAACAGTCTTGAAGCATGGATTCCGATTGGTCAGACCAGCGTTGAATAGACCTTAGCATGTGTAATTCCCGTTAGAGTTTCTGCCTATAGGAAGGGAGAAGCAAAAACGAAGTCATGATCTGATTTTTCCGAAGGGAGTGCCTTGTAGCCATCCCGAAGGGAGAGTAACAATGGTTGAGAGTTTTTGAAGCGTGAGTACTACAGGAGATGTGTTGATAGAACTTCGGTAGCGTTTTCCTCAGTTTGCTTTATTAAAGTCCCCAGCGATAATTAATGCGGCCTCAGGATATACAGTTTCCAGTTTGCACAAGGTCCAGTGTAGTTCCTTGAGAGCTGTCGTGGTATCGGCTTGAGGGGGAATATACAAGGCTGTGACGATAACTGGATCTTGATAAGCCGATCTGTTGTGTTTGAGCAGGGTTGGATAAAAAGCCTGATAGGGTGACTCCCCCCACAGCACTCCACTGGGGGACAGGGACCAGCCATTTGTATGGTTGCGGTTGTGGTTTGGTTGTAGTTTGGCTGTGGTTGCCCCAAGCAGAGCACCAGTCTGCCAATGTGAGGCAGTGCTAAAAAACAGACGAAAGGATGGTGGATGGAGGAGGGATTGGAGAGGGGGATGAATCTAAATGGCTAGGATTATTAAGAGGGGTAAAATCTGGTGGAATTAAGAGAGGTGGATATTATATCCTTCAATTTCAACAGGGGAGCCCATTTTAACCTGAAAGAGGGATCTCCCTCAATGGATGATGTACCGTGAATCTACTACAGAACATTGAGTGAAAAATAACACATTTTATACTATCAGATTGGACATACTGCTATTAATCAGACCAGAAACATATGCGGTGGGGTAATCAATTGTTTTATTAGTATTGTGAGTAAATCCAACAGGCACCATGCCACACAGAATGGAACAGCTCCTAAATATGTTGCCATTGAAGCACACTGAACTCACGCTTTAACTGTGCTGGCCTGGATAGCTAAGTTTAGAATCCATTTACAAAGTCATCAATTCGCAGAGGCTATTTTGGGAGTACAACACAAGAACTCGATAATTAACACAGATCCATACGTTAACTCTTAACGGACATTAAATCTTTGGGGGTGAATACATCAGGGCCGGCTGGCGCTTGACAAAGCCATTTTCTGAATCTAAATGAACGGGTGCTGAGTTGCAATGTGAGCCTCTGGCAACGTCCCTATGGGGAACAGGGTGCCATTTGGGACAGGCCCTTGGTCAGCACCGGGAACACGTTCTTTCAGGGTTTATCCTGGGGATAGTGTAGCTCATGGGCTTAGAAAGGGGTCATAACTTAATTGTGGGAAGCAGAGGAGGAGAAGGAAGAGTGGAAATGGAGAAAGGTTGAGGATGGTGATGGTGGCAGTTGGGGTTAATACTTCTGAAAGCGCTGCCAGATCAGAGTACTGTGTATCCTGTCTTCCAGCAGGCTCTGGAAGACAAGCTTCCAATAGTCCCCATTTATGGGCTGACAAATAATGATCCATAACTCTATTAGCCATAGCCACTTCCAGCTTGGCAAAAAAAGGCAACATTTCAAGGACCTACTTTATTTCAAGCAGAAGGTGGACACACTGCAAGCTTATCAAAACGCAGAATAATTCGCAGTTATAGCCCATTTAGCAGGCCATGTGTTTTATCTCTGATTGCCAGTCTTGTCCCCCCTTTTCTCTTCTTGCTCCCTGGTCCAATGCCCACGTCCCCAGTGTGTGGCAACTATCCCTCATCCAGACAGCCTCCAGCCACCTTCATCTCTGAAAGGACAACACGACTAAACCTGACATGAAGCTGCATTTCTGTGGGTCACCCTTTAAACATCTCTCCACTCCTGTCCTCCCACTCTTTATTTTCTATTCTCTTCCTATCCCCTCTTCTGTTCTTCAGAAGGAAAGCCAAAGGTACGTGACCTCAACATGGAATTGGTCGATTTCCCTGCACTTCACCATCTATAATCAAAGAAAGGAAATGGTGGAATATGCTTCAGAAGCCATATGCAGATGACAAAACCAGTGGTATAAGTGCAAACCAAATTAACTTTGCCCTCAGCTCATCATCGCATTCAAAGCTACTCCTGTCTTCCTATTTTCCATTGAGTTGCTTCACCGTTTCTTTTTCGATTCACAAGAGTGATTGCAAACCTCAAAACCCCAGTTCCAGAACGAGGGAGAAAAAAAAAAAACTTAGTTGCTTTGATTTGACCCAGAAAGATCCCTCTGAACTGGGGCCAGGGCTGGAGTGACTGGGACTGCAGAGCGTCGACCAGCCCCACTGATCCTAGTGCAGCCATAAGGGAATAACCGGGAGGGAATCAGGACTGTAGAGGTATTTTTGTAGGGCTCCGTATAGTACTTGGTGTGCTACAGTAGCTTGTCCCACTTTCAGACACTGGGACTTCCAGTCAGTTCCTTTGTTTGTCTGTTCCCTTCCTAGTCTGTGGAACTAAAGCGATCTTTCCTGCGTGCTGGATTCTTTCTCCTCCGCTCTCTGTACTAAGAGGGTGGCTCTGGGCCAATTGTTCACCCTCCTTTCCCCCCTTTTTTTATGGAGCAGTGCAGCAGTTTCAGCTCCCCTTTCCAACACCAAGCCAAGGAAAGATGGAATTTCCAAGGACAGAGCCACCCGTTTTCCGTTGCATTGCCAAGGTCATGCAAATGGAATACGATCTAGAGGAAAAATGTGTGAAACCTGAATCGAGTGACTCAGTGGAAGGGGTTAGACCTGAGCTACTAGGTTGTGTGGGACCTGTGCGCAATTGTGGGTACTGGAAATCACGTGAGCTTAAGAAAATGGAATTCAGTAAAATGGAAGGCACGTCTTCAGTGAACCTTTAACTAGGAAGTCCCTAGAGATGTCCTACATATTACATTTAGGAGGAACACCCAAGTTATTAAACGTTAAAAAAATACATTTTGATCAATAGACGAAATTGGGCATGGGTTTTATTGAATTGCTTCGATAAGTCTCTGATGAGAGGGCAACATAATTTCCAAGTTAAGAATAAGATTTGGATGGTATGCCAGAAGTCTTTTCCAAGTTGTGTGTTTTGTTGCTACTCAACACCTTGTGAACATCGTGGATAAGGCCAAACGGCATAATTTCACTGTCACTCTCCTTTCCCACGAGACCCTTATCACCAATCTGACCTTTCTGTTTAGTAGTTTGGTTGTTCCGGCTTCACCGTTCCCACAACTAAGATTCTTCAATCATGACCCAGTGTTTTCTGAAAAAATAATAATAAGCCAATCCCGTAACGTTACTAGCTAACAGAGGAGTGTGCTGGGTATGATTTACAGTATTGGACGTTCATAATTTGGTGTGTGACAAGATTTAACAGACAGATATTTTCCATGTGACTTTGTGAGAGTGCGTCTTTGTGAGAGTGTGTGGGATTGCATGCAAGTGAGTGTGTGTGCAAGTGTATATGAGAGAGCACTGATTGAGTGAGAACGACACTGCAGCGTATCACAGCACCCGGGGGATTCCTCTGTCATACCTGGCAGTAGATCTGGACCAAGTACTGCAGCTCTTTGGACTCAAAGCCATTCCGTGTCACTTCGCTCTGTTCATCTGTGAGGGAAAGCTGGAATACAGAGAGGGAAAGGGGGAGAGAGAGAGGGAGAGAGAAAGTATGAGACACATAGTGCTTCGTGTTTGGGGTTTGGGTCGAATGGCACAAGGGCGTGGATGTGGTCAGATGACAACAGATAATTTTGTTGAAACAACCCTTTAACCTTTCTCTAACCCCCCCGTTCTTCCAAGCAAGAGCTAAGAGTCTCTCAGTAGAACCAAAACAAATATCATCCCTCACAACCCCTGACAGTTATACCGAGCCCAAGGCAAGTATTCACAAACAGTCTCAGAGTACTGATCCAGGATCAGTTATCCCTTTTAGATTATAATGAATATGATTATACGGACAGTTGGGATCGGATCCTAGAACAGCACTCGTACTCTGAGACGCTTTGTGGAGAAAACAAAACCGAAAAATCACCCTCCATCATCACTGAGCAAATCGCTTTGTCTTTGCGTCACACAAACCCAGCTCGGGTATCATCCCCGATAGAAGACAGCCACTTTAACACTCAATTCCTAATCCCTTTGCTATGACAATGCAAGCGGAAGAGAAAAAGAACCTCAAATGTAAATATTACAAGTCCCTTCCCAGATGAGCTAGCTAACAAAGAGAACATTGAAAGAGGAGCTGACAGAATAAAGCATGAAGGAAGGAGGGACAATCATAAGGTGGGATGATGAGATTGATTTGTCCCCAGCTGAGCCCCCCTGCTTGCCTGCCCACGTTCTTATAAAATATAAATGAGGACTAGAGCGTCACACACAGCAGGTGAGCGTCTCTCCATTTTACTCAGTAGACCACGGAGGAACTGATATCTTGGTCGAATTCAATAGTACACATCGTAGCAAAACGTTTTGTAATGGAACGTAAACAAACGTAAACAATGGACAAATTCAGGTGGTCCCTCAACTCCCTCCCCATTTCGGTCTGTTTGCTTCTGTTTGGTTCCTAGTGAATACGACCCTGATCTGGCTGGGAGCACTGGACCTGACAAGCTTAGACGCATAAGCCTACTTCACGAGTTATTTGCAACAGTTTGATGCTATAGGCCTATAGTGCCATACATTCACATTGTAGGCCTGGTAAGATGGTTTTGTCGAATGCAGGGGGACATAGAATTTTTCTAATTTCAGGGAGTCATTCATTTGATTGAGCCTATGACTTGTATGAAAATGAGAAACATTTTGAGAAGGACATTTTTGCATAATTTATAGCTAAGAAAGGGGGTTCCATTACAATTAATGACTCTCCGTTTTCCCTATAGAACCGGAAGTAGGAAACAAATGTGTACTCCCTTTCTCAACGTTAGGTATGTGTGACACCTGACAACACCAACAACATCTATTACTAAGCTAGGCATGCCAATTAGTGACCAACAAGCAATTTGCTTTTGTCCTAGTTGAAGCTGCTAGCCTATATCTCCCAATCAATCCAAGGTAAATTGCTTTACTTTAACCTAATGTTACCATTGTCGAGACCATGTTTTACAATCCACCATTGATTGCAAGACTGTGCAGTGAATTGTATGGTGTGTGTGGTCCATTCATGCACAGACACACACAGTACAACAGTCTCTGTGTTCACCCCCATCATTGCACACACATTATGGATACACACACACACACACACACACACATTAAAACTGAATGGTCCTCGCTGTCCTTTGTGCCTGAAGGGGTCTGCTCCGTATCTCCCAGGCACCAGACCCCTTCAACTCCAACACACACACACCTCCCCCCACACGGCCCACCGCATACCTCTACGCTTCCCACCCATCCTTGTGATTGACATATCAAAAAGGAACGAGCTGGGCGTGATGACCGGGGCAACACGTCCGAGCACTGACCTCAGCAGGGGGGGCGGGGGGGACGACGACGACGACAAATGATCATGTGTACACAGTCAAAGACACAAACAGGGTTTAGTGGGGTCTTGTTTGTGTGGCAAAACAAACGTAGACCCTTGAGATTTTCTCGTTATGAGTGGTAGACCCTCAGCAGCCGTAGAAGACAATAGCCAGCTCAGCTTTAACCTATACTACAAATGTAGTTTGAGGAGTTAGTCAGTTAACTTTGGTCAACTGAGTTTAACTCGGGATAACCGGAACCACGGAAGTGGCTCACCTTTTAGCCAGGTGCATTTCTATGGAAACTAATCCTTCAGAACTAATCCTTCAGGAATGCTAACTGAAGCTGGCTAGCTTCAGAAATGCCAGAGTATGAATGTGTATGTGCGTATGCTTGTATAAAAAAAATAAAAATCATGTTTTGTCACATAGATGCAGTGAAATGTGCTGTTTTAGAGGGTCAGCCATAGTAGTATGGTGATATTAGTAACATACCATAGTAGTAGTACGGTGATAGCAGGAATATACCATAGTAATACGGTTAATAGTACGCCGGTAAATGGTTTAATTTACCCTTGAACATGCGTGCGCTTGTATTACAAAAATGAAAAAATAAATAAAAAGAAAATGTTTTATTGTCACATTGAAATGTGTTGTTTTACATGGTCATAGTAGTACAGCGCCCCTGGAGGAAATAAGGGTTAAATGCCTTGCTCAGGTATTCACCGTACTACTACAATACTCTAACCGCTAGGCTACCTGCCGCTCCTATCCTTGTGGGTACCAGAAATCCCCAGGTCCCCACAAGGATATTAAAACAAGAAATTCTCCCAGGACTCCCGAGTGGCGCAGCGGTCTAAGGCACTGCATGTCACTATAGACCCTGGTTTGATCCCAGGCTGTTTCACAACCGGCCGTGATCGGGAGTCCCATAGGGTGGCGGTGTCCAGGTTAGGGGAGGGTTTGGTCGTCATTGTAAAATAAGAATTTGTTCTTAAATTACTTCACTAGTTAAATTCATGTTTTTTTTTTTAAATGGCTTTAGGTTTAGGGTTAGAATTACGTGTTAAGTTTGGGGTTAGGAGTTCAGGTTAAGGTTTAGGGAAAATAGGATTTTGAATGGAAATCAATTTCAGGTCCCCACAAGGATAGCAAAACATATGCTGTGTGTGTGTGGGGGGCCAGGTTCAATATGCACCTGTCAACACTGTTAGCCTGTCAACACTGTTAGCCACCGTTCTGCACTTAATGAAAGTCCTCCAAGTTGGACACACTAGCAAGGGACTCTAATCATAGGAAAATTACATGGCTCTGTCAAACGGTCAATTTCAGAGTGCATGGATGGAGTTGTCCTTGAAAAATGGCAGAAAACAACAGTACCATGCTCCAAACACATCTAGGGCCTCATTTTGAAAAGCTTAATTGGTGTCCTTGGCGGTGTCCTTGGTATTAGCCTCGAAGTCTTCGAGTGCTTGGAATTGTTGAACTAGAGAAGTAGCATCCTGTCATTTTCACCTACTATTTAAACATCTAATCTCCATCTTTTGAGCCAGCGGGTTTACTGTGTAACAAAAAATAGACAAGGCTACGTGTGGAACGCAAAATAGCAGGCTTGGTTTAAGTGCCATTTGTAACTCTAGATGGCTTGGCACTGCCTGCTGTTTGCAGCGACGACTTTCGCTTCCTCCCTCTCTCTTCTGTTATGTGTTTTCACTTTTGTTAGCTACCACTCCTCAAATAAACCCTCTGCTCTATTTCATCTTCTTCAGTGTTATGTTTGCTCAAATAGTTCTACAGACAGAGAACTTTGAGGAGAAAGGAGTTTGTTCTTTATAAGAGCTTAGAAAGTTTGCTGAACAAACAATGTTTAGGGACATGAGAGAGCGAGACAGAGCGATAGAGCGACCGAGAGAGAGCCTGTGCTCGGAACAGGGTAACAACTAGTCCTATATACCAAAAGAAGGGATTTTCTCACCGCAGGGCAGGGGCAATGAAAACAAACGCTTCATGCAATCCCAAAGAGGCCAACATTTGGGTCGACCGAAAAATACTTTCCCCATTACGGCAGTAGGGTGTTAAAGCGGCAATCAGCAGTTGAAACAATAAAGTACTCCCCGCGCCTGTTTTGGTAAAAAGCTGGAGAAAGTTTCAAGTTATAAAGTCACATGCACAAGTACAGTGAAATTCCTTTCTTGCAAGCGCTAACCCCAACAATGCAGTAATCAATAACAATGTATTACTAAAAATAACATAAAACAAAAACACACAATATATACAAATAAGAACACAAAGTAAGTAAGCATACTATATACAGCGTCAGTTCCAGTACCATAGTTACAATGTGCAGGAATACTGGATAGATAGAGGTAGATACAGTTGATGTCGGAAGTTTACATATACCTCAGTTTTTCCACAATTCCTGACATTTAATCCTAGTAAAAATTCCTTGTCTTAGGTCAGTTAGGATCACCACTTTATTTTAAGAATGTGAAAAGTCAATAATAGTAGAGAGAATAATATATTTCAGCTTTTATTTCTTTCATCACATTCCCAGTGGGTCAGAAGTTTACATACACTCAATTAGTATTTGGTAGTTATTGCCTTTAAATTGCTTAACTTCGGTCAACTTGGGATGACGTTTCGGGTAGCCTTCTACAAGCTTCCCACAATAAGTTGGGTGAATTTTGGCCCATTCCTCCTGACAGAGCTGGTGTAACTGAGTCAGGTTTGTAGGCCTCCTTGCTCGCACACGCTTTTTCAGTTCTGCTCACAATTTTTGTTGGGTTGAGGTCAGGGCTTGGTGATGGCCACTCCAATACCTTGACTTTGTTGTCCTTAAGCCATTTTGCCACAACTTTGGAAATATGCTTGTCCATTTGGAAGACACATTTGCGACCAAGCTTTAACTTCCTGACTCATGTCTTGAGATGTTGATTCAATATATCCACATAATTCTCCATCCTCGTGATGCCATCTATTTTGTGAAGTGCACCAGTCCCTCCTGCAGCAAAGCACCCCCACAACATGATGCTGCCACCCCCGTGCTTCACAGTTGGGATGGTATTCTTTCTATTTCCTCCAAACATAACGATGGTGATTATGGCCAAACAGTACATTTTTTGTTTCATCAGACCAGAGGACATTTCTCCAAAATGTACGATCTTTGTCCCCATGTGCAGTTGCAAACCGTAGCCTGGCTTTTTTTTTCTATGGCGGTTTTGGAGCAGTGGCTTCTTCCTTGCTGAGCAGCCTTTCAGGTTATGTCGATATAGATCTCGTTTTACTGTGGAAATAGATACTTTTGTACCTGTTTCCTCCAGCATCATCACAAGGTCATTTGCTGTTGTTCTGGGATTGATTTACACTTTTCGCACCAAAGTACGTTCATCTCTAGGAGACAGAACGGGTCTCCTTCCTGAGCGGTATGACGGCTGCGTGGTCCCATGGTGTTTATACTTGCGTACTATTGTTTGTACAGACTAATGTTGTACCTTCAGGCATTTGGAAATCTCCCAAGGATGAACCAGACTTGTGGAGGTCTACAATTTCTTTAAGGTATTGGCTGATTTCTTTTGATTTTCCCATGACGTCAAGCTAAGAGGCACTGAGTTTGAAGGTAGGCCTTGAAATTCATCAACCGGTACACCTCAAATGATGTCAATTAGCCTATCAGAAGCTTCTAGAGCCATATCATTTTCTGGAATTTTCCAAGCTAGCGCCCCACTCCCGACACGACCAGGTGAAATGCAAGGCGCCAAATTCAAAATCCAAAAGTTGTATTATTAAACATGCATCAATATACAAGTGTTTCATAGTCATCAAAAGCTCTGCTTCTTGGCAATATCACAGCGCTGTCAGATTTCAAAAAGGCATTACGGCGAAAGCACCACATTTGATTGTTTGAGGATAGCACCCCACATATTTTTTCCATTACCATAAATTCATAAACCATGCGGTTCACACAAAACACATTTCACAGCGAAAACAAATCAATTACCTGTTGAAGAACTTCTGCTGAGGGCTTCCCAAGTGTCCAACGAAGACAATCCATGGTTCTTTTGTTAGAAAAAGTAATGTATTATATCCATAAATCTCCGTTTGGTTGGCGCGTTATGAGAAAATAGAGCCTCCAATCGTCCATTGAAACGTGAAGAGAACTCGTTCAACTTATACCTATAAACTTGTCCAAGAACAATCAAACATAATTTTAAATGTATCCTTAGGAACACTTTTATGTATAAATAGTATAATATTTCAACCGGAATATAAACTGGGCGATAAGAAAGGAAAAAACCANTGTCAAAACCACTTTTTCCAGGACAGAAATTCCTCGGGTTTTCGCCTGCCATATCCGTTCTGTTATACTCACAGACAAAATGTTAACACTTTTGGAAAATTCAGAGTGTTTCCTATCCAATGGTACTAAATATGTGCATATCCTATTTTCTGGGCCTGAATGGGAGGCATTTTACTTTGGGCACGCCAGGCTCTCCAAAACCGTCACCTCGGGAGCCGCTGCCTAAGAAGTTAAAGGCACAGTCAACTTAGTGTATGTAAACTTCTGACCCACTGGAATTGTGATGCAGTGAATTATAAGTGAAATAATCTGTCTGTAAACAATTGTTGGAACAATGTCCTAACAGACTTGCCAAAACTATAGTTTTAACATGAAATTTGTGGAGTGGTTGAAAAACGAGTTTTAATGACTCCAACCGAAGTATATGTAAACTTCCGACTTCAACTGTATGTATTGGGGTAAGGTGACTATATATGATAGTGTAGCAGCCGCGTATATGATGATTGTGTGTGTGCGCGTAAAGTCAGTATAAATGTATGTGCATATTATTTGTGTGAGCAAATGGAGTGAGTGTTTGTGTGTGTGTGTGTTGGAGTATCAGTGTGCATAGTGTGTAGGGCACTGAGTGTGCATAGAGACAGTGCAACAATGAGAATCAAATACAACGGTCAACTCAGATAATCCATGTAGCCATTTTGTTAGCTATTCAGCAGTTTTATGGCATAGGGATAGAAGCTGTTCAGGAGCCTGTTGGTGTCAGACTTGATGCATTGATACCGCTTGCCGTCCGGAAGCAAAGAGGAATGTCTATGGCTCGAGTCTTAACTATTTATCGGGCCTTCCTTCCACACCGCCTGATAGAGGTCCTGGATGGCAGGGACGTCAGCCCCAGTGATGTACTGGACTGTCCGCACCACCCTCTGTAGCGCCATCCGATCGAGGGCGGTGAATTGCCATATCAAGCAGTAATACAGCCAATCAATATGCTCGCTATGGTACAGCTGTAGAACCTATTCAGGATTTGAGGGCCCATGCCAAACCTTTTCAACCTCCTGAGGGGGAAGAGGCACTGTCGCACCTTCTTCATGACTGTGCACGTGTGTGGACCATTTTAAGTTCTTAGTGACTTGGACACAGAGGAACTTGAAGCTCTCGACCTGCTCCACTGAAGCCCTGTCAATGTAGATTGGGCCATGCTTGACCCCCCATTTCCTGTAGTCCACAATCAGCTCCTTGGTCTTACTGACGTTGAGGGAGAGGTTGTTGTTCCGGGGGGCGGGGGCAAGCATATACCCCTGTGGAGCCCTGTGTTAAAGGGTCAGCATGGGAGATGATGTTGCCTACCCTCACAATCTGGGGTCAACAAGTCAGGAAGTCCAGGATCCAGTTGCAGAGAGAGGTGTTCAGTCCCAGGGTCCTAAGCTTGGTGACGAGCTTGGAGGGGACAATGGTGTTGAACACTGAGCTGTAGTCAATGAAGAGCATTCTCACATAGGTATTCCTCGTATCTAGTGGGTGAAGGCAGTGTGGAGTGCAATTGAGATTGTGTTGTCTGTTGGGGCTGTATGCAAATTGGAGAGGGTCTAGGGTGTCTGGGATGATTGAGTTGATGTGTGCCATAACCAGCCTCTCAAAGCACTTCATGATTATAGATGTAAGAGCTACAGGGCGGTAGTCATTGTGGAAAGAAGCTTTAGAGTTCTTGGGAACAGGAATGATGGTTGTCATCTTAAAACGTGGAGGTTACAGACTGGGACAAGGAGAAGTCAAAAATTACAATGGAATATACCTGCCAGCTGTTCTGCGCATGCTCTTGGAATGTTGTTTTGTCAAAGCGCGCATAAAATGCATTGTGTTCGTCTGGTACAGAGGCATCGTTGGACAGATGCCTCTGTACAAGAGGTAATCCGTAATGAACTGTAGCCCCTGCCACTTTATTTTAAGAATGTGAAAAGTCTGAATAATAGTAGAGAGAATAATATATTTCAGCTTTTATTTCTTTCATCACATTCCCAGTGGGTCAGAAGTTTACATACACTCAATTAGTATTTGGTAGTTATTGCCTTTAAATTGCTTAACTTGGGTCAACTTGGGATGACGTTTCGGGTAGCCTTCCACAAGCTCTCTTGACTCTGTAGCATCACCGTTTCCTCTTGGGTAGCCCGAAAATTGGTCCGGAATTACAGAAAGAGCCCAGGGCAGACGAGTTGAAGTTGAAGCCGTAATTGAGGTAAGTAAGTGCCGATCTGATGTTCAAAAAGGTTTTGTCGGTTGTAAAAAATGATCGCAGATACATTTTGAGAAAATAAACTACAAAACGGCAGCCATCCAGTACCACTGCATCTTTAACCACTCAAATTCAGAGACAGAGCTATAATAATTATAGTTTTAACCATGCTTTGAGGCTATAGTGTTTGTTTACATTTACTAAAACAAGCTTGTATTTGTGTATGACAGTTGAACTAAGCTCATGAGGCATTTATAAGTTATATTCAAGAATCAATGGGTACATATCATTCATTTATAAGTCCAAAAATGGATGTAGTAACAGCAGATAGACCCCTTAAGAGAGTTTGGCTTGCTGCTTCTGAACAGAGACAGGGTGAGTGTTGGGTGGTGATACGTACAAACTCAAGCTGTCATGCACATAGTACGTGCACAAACACAATGTCATGCACACACACAAATGGAAAGGGAAGGCTACATGTACAAATGCATGTGCACACACACATCGTCACACACACACACACACACACACACACAATGAATTCATTACCGGTGGCGCTCAATGACAGTTCAATGAACAGGGAGCGACAGAGCCACCAGTCTATTGTTCAGCTGGGATCCCTGCTGCTGAGCCACACGCACACACACACACACACACACATTTGTGCCACTCCGTAAAAAAAAAGTTTGTAATTCCAACTCCCAGCCAGTGCATGTGCCTCTACTATTGCACTGTCTGGCAGTGAAATACTGACTTGCACAAAGACATAAATCCACCACAGTGACAGAAGATTCCATTCACGGTGGCCTTGCTCCAGAGAGAGAGAATGTGTGTGTGTGTGTGCGCGAGAGCAGCTATTGCTGCCTTCTAGCTATCTAGTAAAAACTCAAGGTGCCAGTCTCAGAGAAAAACAGAGAAAGGGAAAAATTGAAAAGAAGAGCAAGACAGCGATAAAGAGAAAGAGCGGTGCTCTCATTCAGTACTCACAGTAGCAGAGTCCCGTTGCCACTGCTTTGGTCGTCCAGCCTTTCGTTTGGCTTCCCCTCACGCTGCCTCCCAGGGGCTGAACGCAGAAAGAGAGCCCCCCTATTTAACACACACCCTGAAGCCGTCCTCCCCTTAAGCCTGCAGAATCCATCTCTCACCGCGCTTGTGTCAAAGTGGCAGGTTCCCCCGTCCCACCAGCCTCTGTTCCCCTCGCGCCTGATACAAATCCACTCTGCAGGATACAGATGTCAGCCCTGTCTCCTTACGAGCTCTCACACACACACACTCTCTCTCTCTCTCTCTCTCAGTTTGTGTGTGTGTGTGGAGAGCAACCCCTCCCAGAGAGAGCGAGAAGAGGGCGGCAGCGGTAGCAGTAGAGCACTTGTTTGTTGGGTTTGGAAGATTCCACGTCAGGACCTGTGTGGTTTTCATCCATTCTGTTTTGTTCTCTCCATTTCTCAACCTTGTGATGCTCTCTGGGTTCCTTTCTCTCCCACTTTCTCGCTCTCCCTCTCTTTGTCCTACTTCATGTCTTGGTTAGCTCTGGTTCAACAGGGCATATATTACGCTCAATTTCACAAGCAGAAGAAGTAGCTGATGAAAAAGTGCTTTTCTTTCCTGCATTGCACACCCGCTCTGTCCGTCTCTCCACCACATGCTTTCTCTCTCTCTCTCCTCTTTCCCTCACTCGTCCCCTCCTCTCATTGGTACAGTCCCCAGGACAAAGCGAGAGGGCTGGAGGGAGCCAAAAGAAACAGAGGGAAGGGGTGTGTAGAGGGAGGTGGGGAAGAAGGGGTTGCCTTTGCAGGAGAGCAGTGATTTTCTCCACCACATGGCCTCGCTCTCTGTATTTCTTTCCTTTCTAGAATTATGCAATCTCTACACTTGAGCATCAATGTTTATTTACATTTGTTTTAAATTAGCGGACATTTCGCAATAATTTTCAGCTCAGTTTTACTTTCAATTAATGTAATTTTACAGAATAGTCTAATGCTATAAATTATGGTTATGTTAACATTGTTGCACATAGAGGCCAGGATAAATCCATTGACCCCAGTTGAGGCTTTTGTCTTGTACTCATGTAAAACAAGGATTTATGCGCCTTGACCCATCACGGTTACCAGGGGTTGTAGCTATAGAACTAAAATAATTCCTAAAAAAGGATCCACCAGCCAAAAATACCAAGGTATGAGGGGATATGTCCATTCTATAAATTAGATTTCTATGGTTGCAGCCATAGACATGCATGAAGATAATTTATTTTTGTTTATCTCTATGGTAGCAACAGCAGCAGGGATGTGAGTGCCCTCCCATCTGATGGCCATTATAAGCAGTTTTCCATGAGGACAGTCAAGTCATAGAGTGCATCCTAAATTACACCCTATTCCCTACATAGTGCACTACTTTTGACCAAAGTTCCCTATATAGTGCACTACTTTTCACCAGGGCACATAGGGCTCTGATAAAAAAAAATGGTGCACTATGTAGGGAATAGGGAGCCATTTGGGATGTAGCCTGAGAGAAGGGGGAGGGGAGCAAACCGCCACATGGTCATAACATCAGGACGAGCCAAGTGCACTGGCCCGCTGGATCTGCCCCAATGAGCTATTCCTCCAGTGTCTGCTTTACTGCTAAAACACATTGAGACTTGACTGGGAAAGTAAGTGTGCGTACTGTGTGCTAGGCTACACATTTGCAGATTTCGGCAGGGGAGATCAATCTGGCTGTACAGTGCATTCTGAGAGTACTCAGACCCTTTCACTTTTTCCATATTTTGTTACGTTACAGCATTATTATTTTTTTATTTTCTTTTTCTCATCAATCTACACACAATACCCCATAATTACATAAGTATTCAGACCCTTTACTCAGTACTTTGTTGAAGCACCTTTGGCAGTGATTATAGCCTCAAGTCTTCTTAGGTATGACGCTACAAGCTTGGCACACCTGTATTTGGGGAGTTTCTCCCATTCTTCTTTGCTTCATTCATCTATCCCTCAATCCTGACTATTCTCCCAGTCCCTGCCGCTGAAAAACATCCGCACAGCATGATGCTGCCACCACCATGCTTCACCGTGGGGATGGTGCTATGTTTCCTCCACACGTGACGCTTGGAATTCAGGCCAAAGAGTTCAGTCATGGTTTCATCAGACCAGAGAATCTTGTTTCTCATGGTCAGAGTATTTAGGTTATATAAGTAACTCAAAAATGCTACTCAAAGTTTGCTGCACACACAAAAATATTATACAGCAAGGCTCTAGATCCAGGAGGGGATTCTATGCTTTTATCAAGCCAAGCTTGATTTTGGAAGAAGCTAACCACGTAACTAGATAGCTAAGTAGCTACTAATTTAGCAAACCAAAATGCACAACTGCAGAGCATTTAGCACATTTTAGACAGTTATCTTAATAGTTAAGATATCTAGTTTGAAAACATTTAGTTGTTAATTCCATATTGTAACTAAATAACCTGGCACGTGCACAACAGTGAGTTACTCACAAAGCTCCGGTTTCGTCGTCGTGTGCTTGTAAACCAACACCATATGACTGGGGACTACCAGTAAGCTTCGTAATGAAAAATGATGTGACAGGTGAAATGAAGAACGCGTTCTTCTTGGTCTCCTAACTTATTGCACAAGTTGACTGCAGGTATTTACTTAAAGAAGCTACAAATATAGAAATGTATAAAAAAAAAAAAAATGTTTAAACGGTATTGAAAAAACATCTTTCCAAATACCTCGGTATCCAGTATACCGCCCAAGCCTAGTTAAGAATTTTGGGGGTGAACACGCATAACAGTTTATTAGTAGGCCATGAGTGATTTTTTTGGGGGGCCACCCAAAGTAGGGATGTTAACAGTTAACCGGTTAGCCACTGAAAATACATTTGACCGGTCATGCTTATCGGTCAATAGGTCATTTCTATAATTTTGTGGAATTTAATTGGTGTGTGTGTTTGTGTATTTTCGTTAGTCGTAATGCATTTTATTTATCACATGCGCACAGCATACAGACCATAGTTTGAGGAGCCGAATAGCCTACCACCTGTCAGAAAGCTAGAGAGTTGCTCCTCAAAAAGCCTATTTAAAAAGCCTGTAGGCTACTGGAGTGAAACCGCTTTTGTAAGCCCAGTCATTTGTAACAATTCTAAATGCAATCGCGTGTTAAAAACTTGTTGCAACGTTCAAAAAGGAGATATTTGTATTTCGCAACCTCAACGCGTAAAGCGCACCTCCCATTCGCTATTCGGCTGTGTGGGCTTTAGCCTGCCTACGGTTGACTATCAGCGTGTCACCCACCACTTTGCAATGTAAGCTTGAGGCAGTATAACTGTTGGAAACCTAAACGTTTTGCTTCGCTTCAAATAATGAGGCATGTCTTAACTTGCTTCAAAGTAGCCTTGCCAAAATCCATCCATTGAAACGTGGAGGGAATTATTTTATAAAGACTTTCTTGTGACATTAACCAGCATTTCTCTGCTGTTCTATTGGTTTTCACAACTTTCTTTCATTGTCCAGAAGCCAAAAGCACAATCCTAGTCATACAAGCAACACATCATAGTATTTGCTATTAGATTACCCCTCTTTCTAAGTTAACAGATTTTGATCTCTGTCATATATGGAACTGCTCGCATTAGGTGTGCTGTTTAGAACTGTTTTCCGCAAATTGCATTTTGGCAAATATTTGAAAATGAGGTTTGATTAGCTGCTTCATTACAGGAGTCGCATGTTCAATAATAGGCTATAGCCTTTTGACTGTAAGACGATTGGCTTGCTATCGTTGCATGTTTCCATTAAGCTCTTAACGAAAAAGGTCCGGTCCTTGTATGCGTGCATAGTATCAGAGGGGAATAAGCGAAGCGAGAGGTTTCACGCTTGTCAAAATCGGTCCAAAATACTTTCAATGCATTTCTATGGGCTTATTTTGGACCTAAGCTTGTCCCCTGCCTTCCCGCCTTGGGACGACTCCCATTGTTAGGGCGGAAACATATCAGATATGATAGTATTTTCTGTTGGTCACGTCATTTTACTGTTCGGAAAAAATGTAACCGTTTGTTGACCAGCTAATGAGGGTCAGTTAGTCGGCAGCAAAATTGACAGAAATTTGCATCCCTACCCAAAAGATTTTTAGTTCAGTTTTGGGGGTTTTTAGTTTTGGGTCCAAAAATACAAAAATCACCAGGAATTCACCTAAAAATGTGTTTAATTGAAATCTGTTCCCTATTCCCACTTATAAAACGTGAACATGTCTCAATGTAATCAAGGTATGAAATTGTTATTTTCAAATAGAATCTCTTTTTGGGCTTAGTTGTGGTCAATTTGCAGTGTACAAATTATTATAATTAGCCTGTGTTCCGGCCCCTATGACCAAAAACGACCCGCGGCTGAATCCAGTTGCCTACCCCTGATGTAGGCTATAACTCTGCCACAATAACTGGAAAATAATTGGAAAATCTCACACACTGGGACATACATAGCCCGTAGTACTACTGAAAATCCCCACAGAGCTGGAAAGAGTCCACATAGGGGAAAATCCTGGAATTAAGCAGAGGAAAAACTTGGATGACCAAATCTAATTGCTGACCTCTCCTCTGTAATCAGACATAATCCACTACGGTTTTGATCTCAGTTGTTTAAGGTTTCAAAAGGCCAAAAGGATGAGGTTGGTAATGATTTATAGCCTATGTTTAGTCATCCTCAGCCAATAGTTTTCCATTTGTCAATAATTCAAATTTTGTCTACAACAGTCACAACATTGGCAAAAATCCCAAACTGGCATATAGTCAACAATCCAAACTTGGTCAATAGTCCCCGCCATATGTCCCTCTGACATAAATTAGTCAAATGTCTCTTAAGTTGGGTGCCATGTCAGGGACTACTAGATCTGAATTTCTAGGTTTGTATGATTTACCAACGTAACCATCTATATGTCTCATAAATTAAGAATTTGACATGTATGCCATAGTAAGCCTAGATATAGGTCAGGGATAAATGGGATCTTTGTCTTTCTCAAAAACACACTGTACCAAGTACGAACAGACAAACTGATGCCATGATTGCACTGCAACAAATGCAGGAGTTTCAAATAATTCTGCTACAGGGAAGAAGTACAGCATAAGCAGATACTTTTTTTCTTGTTCGCTAAAGAGAAGTGGGGGACTGCGGAGGTAGATGTGTTTGGATTGGCCCTCCCACACAGACACTTCAAACACTGGAATTTTTATCAGGCTGCAGAGGTTTTCAAGTGTTGTTCGCCTGTGGGGCTACACTGCAATGCTTCAAAACAAACAGAGAAACATTGAAAGATGCATTCAATATGACCAACTGGGAAGGACGCTACTGTAGTTTACTGACGCTAGTAAGAACTGAAGTTTTCCTTTGACTGGATTTAAAACACTGGATGAGATTAAGGATCGGGGGTATTGTGACAAAATGCAAATCCCCTTATGAAACAAAGACCTGATAACAGTTTACTTGCCGTACACACTACTACTATACACAAAAACACTAGAGCCGTCTCGCTGTGACATCACTAAGAGTAGCCTACATGACAGGGCAGGCGGTCAGGCAGGCAAGCACTCACTGGGACTAAAAATGTATTTGCATCGCAACTACGAGCAGCTTGTCAATATGGTGCCATGGCCCTGTAATGCAGGGAACTCTCCAGCAACATGGTGCTATGCTGACTATACTGCACAGCCCCAATTTCTAGTGTTCCCAAGTAGTCACACAGTGCAATGCTAACTACAGCATCATGTTATTGGTCGAACAACACAAACTGCTAAACTTAAACTATGGTTTAATTTCTAGTGTAGCTTTTGCAATGATTCAATCTCCCTGGAGCCCAACCAGGCTACAATTGAAATGTACAAAACGTTAGACATTTGATAGTCAGAATAATACAAGAAACAATGAAGCTAGTTCCATTAACCAAAACAAGCCTTCTTTTCTTCCTTACAAGAGGCAGAAAAAAGAGGCAAAAGTGTAATGCAGGGAGTCTTTAGCGGTAAAGGCATTGTTGGAGCACTCCCAGAATGAACCCTTTCACCCCCAAAGCCAGCTCAGCAGTTTAGGTTTCCCACGTTCCAGGCTTTCACTGCCGGAGGCCCCCTAGGCAGAGCAGAGGGAGCGGTAGAGTTCTGATGGAAAGAAAATTGAAGACGAAAGGGGAGGTACGTTAGCTTAAGACTAGTAGCAATGCTAAGGTACATGTACTGTACAGTATGGGGAAGGTAGTAGGGTTGGGAATTGCCAAGGACACCACGGTACGATATCACAATACTTAGGTGCCAATACAATATGTATTGCAATTATCACGATTCTATATATTGCGATTCAATACTGAGATTTTATTGCGATTCCATTGTCCAAACATATTGCTCACCATATTGTATTTTATATATATGTCTGCTGCATAGGGACAAAAGAGACCCATGAGAAAGCAAGTTTTGATCAGTCATGGTAATGAGTGCTGAAAACAAATTGGCTCCCCTTTTAAAAAGAAGATGGAAAACAAGCTATGAAGGAAAAATACTGGAGTTTGTGCAGGTACAGCCAACTAGTGCAAAAATATTATCAAAAATTATATTCCGATAGGTACAGTGCCTTCAAAAAGTATTCATACCCCTTCATTCATACCCCTTTATTCCACATTGTTGTGTTACAGCCTGCATTCAAAATGGATAAAATAGATCTATTTTCTCACCCATCTACACACAATACCCCATAAAAACATGTTTTGTTTTTGCTGTCCAAATTTACTGACCTTGAAATACAGACATATCTTATTTAGAGAAGTATTCACACCCCTGAGTAAATACTTTGTAGAAGCACCCTTAGCAGCGTTTACAGCTTGGTAAGTCTCTAAGAGCCTTCCACACCAGGATTGTGCAACATTTGCCCATTAACCTTTTCAAAATATTTCAAGCTCTTGTCAAATTTGTTTTTGATCATTGCTAGACAACCATTTTTCAGGTCTGGCCATAGATTTAAGTTAAAACTGTAACTCGGCCACTCGGGAAAATTCACTGTCGGCAAATGCAGTCTGGAATCTTCTGACATCACAGCACAACATCAACATTGCTCTAATCACAGTCAGAAGACCTTTGAAGAAACTTGAGTAGACTTATGGAAAGGCTCTGTAAGACATATACAGTTGAAGTCAGATGTTTACATATACCTTAGGCAAATACATTTAAAGTTTTTCCCAATTCCTGACATTTAATCCTAGTAAAAATTCCCTGTCTTAGGTCAGTTAGGATCACCACTTTATTTTAAGAATGTGAAATGTCAGAATAATAGTACAGAGAATGATTTCTTTCAGCTTTTATTTCTTTCATCACATTCCCAGTGGGTCAGAAGTTTAAATACACTCAATTAGTATTTGGTAGCATTGCCTTTAAATTGTTTAACTTGGGTCAAACGTTTCGGGTAGCCTTCCACAAGCTTCCCACAATAAGTTGGGTGAATTTGGCCCATTCCTCCTGACAGAGCTGGTGTAACCGAGTCAGGTTTGTAGGTCTCCTTGCTCGCACACGCTTTTTCAGTTCTGTCCACAGATTCTCTAGATTGAGGTCCGGGCTTTGTGATGGCCACTCCAATACCTTGACTTTGTTGTCCTTAGGCCATTTTGCCACAACTTTGGAAGTATGCTAGGTACCACGTAGTCCATTTGGAAGACACATTTGCGACCAAGCTTTAACTTCCTGGTTGATGTCTTGAGATGTTGCTTCAATATATCCACATAATTTTACTCCCTCATGATGCCATCTATTTTGTGAAATGCACCAGTCCCTCCTGCAGCAAAGCTCCCCCACAACATGATGCTGCCACCCCCGTGCTTTATGGTTGGGATGGTGTTCTTTGGCTTGCAAGCCTCCCATTTTTTCCTCCAAACATAACAATGGTCATTATGGCCAAACAGTTCTATTTTTGTTTCATCAGACCAGAGGACATTTCTCCAAAAAGTACGACCTTTGTCCCATGTGCAGTTGCAAACCGTAGTCTTGCTTTTTTATGGCGGTTTTGGAGCAGTGGCTTCTTCCTTGCTGAGCGGCCATCAGGTTATGTCGATATAGGACTTGTTTTACTTTGGATATAGATACTTTTGTATCTGTTTCCTCCAGCATCTTCACAAGGTCCTTTGCTGTTGTTCTGGGACTGATTTGAAATTTTTGCACCAAAGTACGTTCATCTCTAGGAGACCGAACGGGTCTCCTTCCTGAGCGGTATGATGGCTGCGTGGTCCCATGGTGTTTGTACAGATGAACGTGGTACCTTCAGGCATTTGGAAATTGCTCCCAAGGATGAACCAGACTTGTTAAGGTCTACAACATTTTCTCTGAGGTCTTGGCTGATTTCTTTGGATTTTCCCATGATGTCAAGCAAAGAGGCACTGCGTTTGAAGGTAGGCCTTGAAATACATCCACAGGTACAACTCCAATTGACTCAAATGATGTCAATTAGCCTATCAGAACCTTCTAAAGCCATGACATCATTTTCTGGAATTTTCCAAGCTGTTTAAAGGCACAGTCAACTTAGTGTATGTAAACTTCTGACCCACTGGAATTGTGATGCAGTGAATTATAAGTGAAATAATCTGTCTGTAAACAGTTGTTGGAAAATGCACAAAGTAGATGTCCTAACCGACTTGCCAAAACTATAGTTTGTTAACTTAGAAATTTGTGGAGTGGTTGAAAAACTAGTTTTAATGACTCCAACCTGAGTGTATGTAAAGTTCAGACTTCAACTGTACATACATATATATATATATTTAACTAGGCAAGTCAGTTAACTTCTTAGGGATCGGATCCCGTTAGCGGGCTCATTTTCAGAGCAAACAAAGCGCAGCAAATTCAAAATAAAAATACGTAATATTTAACATTCATCAATAGGCAAGTGTTGCATAGTCATCAAAAGCTCTGCTTCTTGGGAATATCACAGCGTTGTCAGATTTCAAAAAGGCTTTACGGCGAAAGCACAACATTTGATTGTTTGAGGATAGCACCTCTAATATTTCTGCATTAGCATAAATTCATAAACCAGCGCGGTTCACACAAAACCCATATCACAGCGAAAACAAATCCCTTACCTTTCGAAGAACTTCTGCTGAGGGCTTCCCAAGTGTCCAACAAAGACATCCAATGGTACTTTTGTTAGAAAAAGTCATTTATTATATCCATAAATCTCAGTTTGGTTGGCGCGTTATGATCATAAAATCCACCATTGAGTCGCCCAAAAGTGGTCCAGACTATTTCCTCTTCCTATCTGTTTTGCTTACTCCTAGAACTCCCAGTCTTTGTATAAAGACTGTTGACATCTAGTGGAAGCCATAGGTACTGCAGTCTCAGTCCTAGGTAAAATACAAATGAATAGGCACAATGGAGAAGGTCATTTACAAAAAAAAACTGCAAATCCGGATGGATTTTCCTCGGGTTTTCGCCTGCTATATCAGTTCTGTTATACTCACATAAATTCTTTTAACACTCTTAGAAACTTCAGAGTTTCTCCTATCCAGTAGTACTAATTATGTGCATATCATATTTTCTGGGCCTGAGTGGCAGGCATTTTACTTTGGGCACGCCAGATAGGCGAAAATTCAGAAAATGGGACCCTAGCCCTAAGGAGTTAAGAACAAATTCTTATTTACAATGACGGCCTACCCTGGCAAAACCCAGTTGACGCTGGGCCAATTGTGCGCTGCCCTATGGGACTCCCAATCACAGCCGGATGTGATACAGCCTGATTTCGAACCAGGGACTAGTGACGCCTCTTGCACGGAGACACAGTGCCTTAGACCGCTGCGCCACTCGGGAGCCATGACCAATATATATATTTATTTTTTGTCCAACCCTTTGTCCACTGATCTCCACGGACGGTTGTCGGCATTGTTGTATGCTCTGCAAAAACACATTCATTTTTTGTACACAATTATTGATTTTATAACACAGTATGCCTACACATTGATAGGCTATACATAGATATGCTATACAAATACCTTTAGTTTTGGTGATCCTCTCAGCTCCGGCGCATTTTCAAGTCCTCTGGTGGTTACAGTCCTAACCCTGGAACGGGTAAGCACCAAAGAAAGAAGCTGTCTTGATGAAAACTGTCTGTAAGCCGGAAAAGGGTCTGCTTGGACCAAAACACACTGCCGCCCGGGTTTGCATTGCAAATGAGGGCATAAACTGGGTTAAGACGCCAGCAGAGTAAGTAGACCTTTATGTAGTAAAATAAAGTGTTTGATAAAAATAAATATATGAAAGACCTACGGTAGGCCTACAGTATATCTAAAAATGTTTGTTTAATCTCTACATGTAGGTCTCCTGATTTAAACCTGATCAAACTTGTATGGCATCAACTGAAAACATTCATCCGTAACTCTGCCAAGCCTACAGTACAAGTAAAGATGAACTGGTGAAGGCCATCCAGACGTTTTGGCTTGAGAAATTAACTATACAATTCTCCACCTACCCTCCTTCTTGGCAAGAGTCTATTGTCCTGCTAATAGCCCATAATGGGTGGATGGATGGCTTCTTTTGTGTCCCAAGTATTGAATTAATGTATTAATTAGTCATTTACCATTCTCATTCTCGACTGGAAACGTTGTTTGCAGAGTTCACAACCTCATTTTCAAGTCCTTGTTTAAAAATTAACAATATTTTGGAGATGATTTCGTTATCAAATAACTGAAAGTCAGTGGTTGTAATCTGAATAAAAGCCATTAATTAACATGGGGTGAGACAATAGGCCCTTTTAATTTTGTCTGGCTTGCCATTCCAAATAAAATGGAATATTTTTTGCTCATTTTTTAAAACAGGTCGCTCTCTGCCTCACTCGCCGCTTATTTTAGTTAAACGCTCTTCACGGACCGTGCTTATTTGAGACCAAAACTAGCGATCAATTGTGGAGTTTTATTTTTTTTCACTTCTAGACTATCAGAAAGAATGTTGGTACTTATTTATTTTGATCCAAAGACATGAATGAGTGAGTCACTCAGCTTTATGTAGGTGCCGAGGCTATATGACCGAGGCCATCAACTTGATTATTTAGCAGACATCACATGCTGCTTATATTCAGTCAAAACATATATTTTAAGAATATCATGGAATATAATATGCTACAGTCCAGTTACAGCTTCTTCTGACCGAGTAGAAACAAAAAAATAAGTATTTTTTTCGGGGGTGCGTCCAGGAGATAAAAATAGCAATTCTTATACTATTGTTCTAAATTAAATTATCTTCACCCTCATCATTCAGTTAATTGAAATTTGAAGTTGTGCACAATTCAGTTTCTTTTTGGTTTATATCGCCCATTCATTGTCAGGTAGAGACACATTTAGCACCCTGGGACCCAAAAGCATAATCAGTGCTCTAACTTTGAGGTCATGAGGTGAACAGTCAAAACATTTCTTTGTTAAAGACTATCAGAATTAATGTTGGTACTTATTTATTTTTGATCCGAAGCCATGAATGAGTGAGTCACTCAGCTTTATGGCAATCAACCAAAAACCAACCATCAAGCCATCGACTCACTAATGGTTGAAGACGATGAGCGATTGGCAAAGGCAATCTGGAATCTGTGTGCTGAAAAACCAGTTTGGATTTAAGTATAACTTTTGTATGACTGACAACTTTAGTGAGAGGTCTAATGATTTAATATTTAATAATTTATGCCCTCCGAATTCATATTCATTATATAAATAGGCCCATGTGCACCTTCATCAGATGAACCGCAACATGTCGCCTAAAGCGATTTAATTCATGAATGCATAAAATCAACCAATGTCAGCCTTTAAATGCTTTATTATCCAAATGTTTAAAGTGTGTGTGGGCGACGGAGAGAATGCCTTTGACTGTTAGGGCTTTGGCCTTGAAATCCCTGAGCAATTTCCTTCCTCTCTGGCAACTGAGTTAGGAAGGACACCTGTATCTTGCAGTGACTGGGTGTATTGATACACCATCCAAAGTGTAATTATAATTTCACCATGCTCAAAGAGATAGTAACTGTCTGCTTTTTTTATTTATACCCATCTAACAATAGATAACATTCTTTGCGAGGCATTGGAAAACTTCCCTGGTCTTTGTGGTTGAATCTGTGTTTGAAATTCAATGCTCAACTGAGGAACCTTACAGATAATTGTATGTGTGGGGTACAGAGGTAGTCATTAAAAAATCATGTTAAACACTATTACTGCACACAGAGTGAGTCCATGCAACTTGTTTAGGCTTGCCATAACAAAGGAGTTGAATACTTATTGACTCAAGACATTTCAGCTTTTCGATTTTTATTAATTTGTAAGTTTTGAAAAACAATTCCACTTTGACATTATGGGGTATCGTGTGTAGTCCAGTGACAAAAAAATATAAATTGAATCCATTTAAAATTCAATCAAGGGGTGTGAATACATTCTGAAGACTCTGTAACTACTGATTTTTTCCCCCCATCGCTAGATGGTAGCCTCCATTAGATTTAGTCTAGCAGTGATGCTAAGTGTACTGTAGAGTAGGGGGAAGTTTAGCATAGACACAGCAGTCGTGTTGAAATGACAAAAAGTGTGTGGACATCCCAGGGTGTAAATTATGTAGCTAGGGCCTCCCTCTGCTGCCAATGCAATTCCAGCTTACATTCCTGGATTTCTTTCTCATACACACACGCAAATGAGCGCACACACACAGACAGACGGAGGCAGACACACAGAGCTGGGCTAGAGCAAAAGCCTGCACACCCAATAGTTCTCTGGGAGAAGAGTGTGATTAACACTGGAGGGGTCTTAGTGAAATGGAAGGAAACTGGGGATGTGGTGTCGGAGCAGAGGCTCATACTGTACATCAGAGGGAAAGGGATGATGCTGAAGTCTCATAACAGACAATAGGAAATGCTTCACACACTATCCCATTTGTCCCACAACTACAATGGAGAGGTATTTGGTATTGGAAAGCCCTTTGTCTCATGCTGATAATGGTGGCGATGCAAACTAATACGTCATCCACTGACAAGAGACCGAATAGGTGACCATGTGATCGGGGATCTATTGGTGGGTGACATCATCTCTGATCTCATCTTCAAGTCTTACTTAATCCTTTGTCACGGTCCTCAGCCTTTCTTAAAGGGAAATATACGCAGGCTAGATCTTTACTGCAATCAATGGAGTGAAAGTCCTATTGGAGATTACATTTTACAGTTTATTAGGTACACACCCAGTTAATGAAAATGGATTTCTCCTACAGACAGTGAGTCATGTGGCCGTGGCTTGTTATATAAAGCAGGCAGACAGGCATAGAGGCATTCAGTTACTGTTCGTTTGAACGTTAGAATGGGCAAAACTAGCGACTGAGCGTGGTATGATTGTCGTGCCAGGCACGCCGGATCCAGTATCTCAGAAACGGCTGCTCTCCTGGGCTTTACACGCACGACAGTGTCTATGGTTTACGGAGAATGGTGTCACAAACCAAAAACATCCAGTCCGTGGCAGTCTTGTGGGCGAAACCAGCTCGTTGATGAGAGAGGTCGCAGGAGAATGGCAAGAATCGTGCAAGCTAACAGGCGGGCCACAAACAGACAAATAACAACAGTGGTTTGCAGAACGGCATCTCGGGACACACAACTCGTCGATCCCTGTCACGGATGGGCTATTGCAGACTACCACACCGGGATCCACTCCTATCAGCTAAAAACAAGACGACGCAACTCCAGTAAGCACGCGATCACCAACACTGGACAATTGAGGAGTGGAAAAACAATGCCTGGAACATGACAGCAAGTTCAGTTTACTTGAGTGGCCCACGCAGTCCGCTGACCTCAACCAAAGAGTATCTTTCTAAATAAAAATAGAACGGGCTGAATGTACCGCCGTCCCAATCTGCAGCAACTGTGTGATGCCATCGCGTCAGCATGGCCCAACATTCCTGTGGAACGTTTCCAACACCTTGTAGAATGCCCCAAATAATTCAGGCTGTTCTGGAGGAAAAGGGGGGTCCGACCCAGTACTAGATGGGTGTACTTAATTAAGTGGCCGGTGAGTGTATATGGGGCTACCTCTGCTTTGTCTGAGTGAGGGAGTGGGTGGAGTGAGCATATTGTGTTATGGGTATATTATTGTCTGGTGGGGACTAATGCCTTCATTTCATAGACCAGTTCCTTCTCATGAGAAGACTGCTAAACCAGCCGAGGGAGGCACCACAATTCACACTCGTTGTCACAGCATATTTATTTACCGGCCATGAATAGACTTGACTTAATGAATGGTATACAAATCTGGACACTCGCATATAGGCTCATTCACGCACACTCAGCATGAATGAACACACAAAAACACACGAATGCACGCACACAACAGATAAAGATTTGCAGGAGCACATAAACAAAGACACACTGACAGAGTCAAACACACCCAGCTTAAACATGGCAAATGATGTATCAACCAAACCGGCAGAAACACACACACACACAGATGCAAAGATGTATTACGACACACACACACTTAATTCTAAGCTGCTCAACTGCATACACTTATGCCGTTATGGGGGGGCAAACCCTGCCTCAGCGCTGTCAAACAGATTGATGGTCGTAGCTGGAGTCTAAGGCTTTACAAACCCTCCGAGTCCTGAACGCTCCGGGACAGTTCTCACACAGCACATCTTCATACCAACCAACCACCCAATACTGCACAACTTAACCTCAAAAACATCCAGCCTTTTCCCACCTCTATTCAGAGGAGAGTCTGTGTGGCGTGCATGTAGAAAGGGCAAGTTGGGCAACAAAACTTGACAATATCTATCCCTCTTCATAACCTTCTTCTCCCGCTCTTTTTCGCCCTCTATTCAGACAACCACGGTCTATTGGTCTCTCTGTCCTCCCCCCTCCCCCCCTATCGTCTGCCTTTTCTCTCTTGTTTTGTCATCCACCACCGCTGCAGGGAAAGGATAGCCTTAAATCTCCTGTCCTTTCTGAGCGGTCAGTCAGCTATTTATTTATAGGAAGTGGGGGGATGTTAATGTATCGATCGGCACAATCTGGTCCACACAGCAGCCTCTGTAGGAAATCGCTGTTGCCCCGTTCCTTCATGATTCTGCTCTGATTTATGAACTAATATAAGGAAATATTTGGTTTAATTTAAATGATCAACCCACCTAATTTTATCTAATGCATACACATGTGTAAATACATACAGACCTTTTGCTCATCTGGTAGAGTAAATCATACTCTTGGAGTCTACAGACCACACTCTTACAAAACCAATGGGCCTATTTGATCATTTGCTGAGGTGCTCTCACCATTCAACAGCAGAGTCCCATTGCCACTGATTTGGAGAAAGAGAAAAGAGAGAGGGCATAACTACCTCATAGTGAGGGGAAACAGAAGTGTGTGTATATCTAGAGTCTGGACCGGCTGGAACAGACTGACAGGGATTCTAGTGAGAGGGATGCTGAGCCGTGAAGGAGTGAGATAAAGAAGATTGATGGCTAATATCAGATGGATTAAAGTAAATGCGCATCAGAAAGACCTTCAATAAATCACACAGTAGCAGACTGGGACTGCATCCCAAAATGGCACCATATTCCCTACATAGTGCACTACTGTAGACCGGGTCTACCTAACAGAGAAAATAGGCAGCTCTATGGACACCTATTAACATGGCATATGGTTATAGTCTACCTTGACCCAATAACATGTGCTTATAGGAGATTTATGAATCCAATTTTATTTGTCACATGCGCCGAATACAACAGGTGTAGACCTCACAGTGAAATGCTTACTTACGAGCCCCTAACCGACAGTGCAGTTTAAAAAATACGAAGAGAAAAGTAACAAGTAATTAAAGAGGAGCAGTAGAAAATAACAATATATACAGTGGGGGTGCCGGTACAGAGTCAATGTGCGGGCGCACCGGTTAGTTGAGGTAGTATGTACATGTAGGTAGAGATAATTAAAGTAACTATGCATAGATGACAACAGAGTGGCAGTGGTGTGGAGGGGGGGCAATGTGAATAGTCTGGGTAGCCATTGGACTAGATGTTCAGGAGTCTTATGGCTTGGGAGTAGGAGCTGTTTAGAAGCCTCTTGGACCTAGACTTGGCGCTCCGGTACCGTTAGCCGTGTGGTAGCAGAGAGAACAGTCTATGACTAGGGTGGCTTGAGTCTTTGACAATTTCTAGGGCCTTCCTATGACACTGGCTTAGAGGTCCTGGATGCCAGGAAGCTTGGCCCCAGTGATGTACTGGGCCGTTCGCACTACCCTCTGTAGTGCCTTGCGGTCGGAAGCTGAGCAGTTGCCATACCAGGCAGTGATGCAACCCATCAGGATGCTCTCGATGGTGCAGCTGTAAAACCTTTTGAGGATCTGAGGACCCATGCCAAATCTTTTCAGTCTCCTGAGGGGGAATAGGTTTTGTTGTGCCCGCTTCACAACTGTCATGGTGTGCTTGGACCATGTTAGTTTGTTGGTGATGTGGACGCCAAGGAACTTGAAGCTCTCAACCTGCTCCACTGTAGCCCCGTCGATGAGAATAGGGGCGTGCTCGGTCCTCTTTTTCCTGTAGTCCACAATCATCTCCTTTGTCTTGATCACGTTGAGTGAGAGGTTGTTGTCCTGGCACGGCCAGGTCTCTGACCTCCTCCCTATAGGCTGTCTCGTTGTTGTCGGTGATCAGGCCTACCACTGTTGTGTCATCGGCAAATTTAACGATGGTGTTGGAGTCGTGCCTGGCCGTGCAGTCATGAGTGAACAGAGAGTACAGGAGGGGGCTGAGCACACACCCCTGAGGGGCCCCTGTGTTGAGGATCAACGTGGTGGATGTGTTGGTACCTGTATAGCCTACTTAGACACATAATTAGAGTACCCCCTTCAAAGTGCCTGATGACTTTAGTTACACTGCTAAGGGAAAGGTACTTCAACTGTACATTGATTCATCACTATATAAATATACAGGCCTACAGTGCATTCGGAAAGTATACAGACCCCTTGACTTTTTCTACATTTTATGTTACAGCCTCTAAAATGGATTAAATTAATATGTTCCCACATAAATCTTCACACAATACCCCATAATGACAAAGCGAAAACAGGTTTTTAGAAATGTGTGCAAAGTTAAAAATAAAAAAACAAATACCTTTACACAAGTATTCAGACCCTTTGATATGAGACTCGAAATTGACCTGTACATCCTGTTTCCATTGATCATCCTTGAGATGTTTCTACAACTTGATTGGAGTCCTCCTGTGGTATATTGAATTGATTACACTTGATTTGGAAAGGCATACACCTGTCTATATAAGGTCCCACAGTTGACAGTGCGTGTCAGAGCAAAAACCAAACCATAAGGTTGAAGGAATTGTCCGTAGAGCTCCAAGACAGGATTGTGTCAAGGCACAGATCTGGGGAAGGGTACCAAAAAATGTCTGGAGCATTGAAGGTCCCCAAGAACAAAGCGGCCTCCATCATTCTTAAACGGAATAAGATTGGAACCACCAAGGCTCTTCCTAAAGCTGGCCGCCCGGCCAAACTGAATAATCGGGGGAGAAGGGTCAGGGAGGTGACCAAGAACACGATGGTCACTCAGACAGAGCTCCAAAGTTCCTCTGTGGAGATGGGAGAACCTTCCAGAAGGACAACCATCTGGGCTCCCGAGTGGTGCAGCAGTCTAAGGCGCTGCATCTCGGTTCTAGAGGCGTCACTACAGACCCGGGTTCGATTCCAGGCTGTATCACAACCGGCCGTGATTGGGAGTCCCATAGGGCAGCACATAATTGGCCCAGCGTTGTCCGGGTTTGGCTGGGGTAGGCCGGCATTGTAAATAAGAGTTTCTTCTTATCTGACTTGCTTAGTTAAATAAAAGGTTAAATATATAAAAATATATATATGCAGCACTCCACCAGGCCTTTATGGTAGAGTGGTCAGACGGAAGTCACTCCTCAGTAAAAGGCACATGACAGCCTGCTTGGAGTTTGCCAAAAGGCACCTAAAGGACTCTCAGACCATGAGAAACAAGATTCTCTGGTCTGATGAAACCAAGACTGAACTATTTGGCTTGAAAGGCAAGCGTCACGTCTGGAGGAAACCTGGCACCATCCGTACGGTGAAGCATGGTGGTAGCAGCATCATGCTGTGGGGATGTTTTTCAGCGGCAGGGACTAGAAGACTAGTCAGGATCGAGGGAAAGATGAATGGAGCAAAGTACAGAGAAAACCTTGATGAAAACCTGCTGCAGAGAGCTCAGGACCTCAGGCTGGGGCCGAAGGTTCACCTTCCAACAGGAAAACGGCCCAAAGTACACAGCCAAGAAAACACAGGAGTGGTTTCGGGACAAGTCTCGGAATGTCCTTGAGTGGCCCAGCCAGAGGCCGGACTTGAACCCGATCGAACATCTCTGGAGAGACCTGAAAATTGCTGTGCAGAGACGCTCCCCATCCAACCTGACAGAGCTTGAGAGGATCTGCAGAGAATAATGGGAGAAACTCCCCAAATACAGGCGTGCCAAGCTTGTAGCGCCATACCCAAGAAGTTGCAAAAATGTCTAAAAGCCTATTTTTGCTTTGTCATTATGGGGTACCGTGTGTAGATTGATGAGGGGAAAAAAACAATTTAATCCAATTTAGAATAAGACTAAAGTAACAAAATGTGGAAAAAGTCAAAGGGTCTGAATACTTTCCAAATGCACTGTATAATAACATGCCATATTAATAGAAGGTATACATAGAGCTTCTTTCATATTAGACCCAGTCTCAAACCTAGTGTGACTCTTCGGGCTTGTACATTGATTGCGTTGTCATTTTAGTGGAGCTCGTCACTAAAAGAGCTAAGACGCTAGCATAAGAGCTGCACCAGCTCTTATTTTATTTCTATTTCACCTTTATTTAACTAGGTAGGCCAGTTGAGAACAAGTTCTCATCTACAACTGCGACCTGGCCAAGATAAAGCAAAGCGGTGCAACACATACAACACAGAGTTACACATGGGATAAACAAACGTACAGTTACAATAACACAATAGAAAAGTCTATATACAGTGTGTGCAAATGTAGTAAGATCAGGGAGGTAAGGCAATAAATAGGCCATAGTGGCAAAATAATTACAATTTAGCAATTAAACACTGGAGTGATAGATGTGCAGAAGATAAATGTGCAAGTAGAGATACTGGGGTGCAAAGAAGCAAAAAATAAATAATATGGGAATGAGGAGGTTGGGTGGGCTATTTACAGATGGGCTGTGTACAGGTGCAATGATTGGTAAGCTGCTCTGACAGCTGATGCTTAAAGTTAGTGAGGGAGATAAGACTCCAGCTTCAGTGATTTTTGCAAATCTTGCCAGTCAATGGCAGCAGAGAACTGGAAGGAAAGACGGCCAAAGTAGGAGTTGGCTTTGGGGATGACCAGTGAAATATACCTGCTGGAGCGCGTTCTACGGGTGGGTGCTGCTATGGTGACCAGTGAGCTGAGATAAGGCGGGGCTTTACCTAGCAAAGACTTATAGATGACCTAGAGCCAGTGGGTTTGGCAACGAATATGAAGCGAGGGCCAGCCAACGAGAGCATACAGGTCGCAGTGGTGGGTAGTATATGGGGCTTTGGCGACAAAACAGATGGCACTGTGATAGACTACATCCAATTCGCTGAGTAGAGTGTTGGAGGCTATTTTGTAAATGACATCGCCAAAGTCTAGGATCGGTAGGATAGTCCGTTTTATGAGGGTATGTTTGGCAGCATGAGTGAAGGAGGCTTTGTTTGCGAAATAGGACAGTGTCCAAAGAAGGGCCAGTTGTATACAGAACGGTGTCATCTGCGTAGAGGTGGATCAGAGAATCACCAGCAGCAAGAGCGACATCATTGATGTATACAGAGAAGAGAGTCGGCCCGAGAATTGAACCCTGTGGCACGCCCATTGAGACTGCCAGAGGTCCGGACAAAAGGCCCTCCAATTTGACACACTGAACTCTATCTGCAAAGTAGTTGGTGAACCAGGCGAGGGAGTCATTTGAGAAACCAGGGCTGTTGAGTCTGCCGATAAGAATGCGGTGATTGACAGAGTCGAAAGCCTTGGCCAGGTCGATGAAGACGGCTGCACAGTATTGTCTTTCATCGATGGCGGTTATGATATCGTTTAGGACCTTGAGAGTGGCTGAGGTGCACCCATGACCAGTTCAGAAACCAGATTGCATAGCGGAGAAGGTACGATGGGATTCTAAATGGTCGGTGATCTGTTTGTTAACTTGGCTTTCGAAGACAGGGTAGGATAGATACAGGTCTGTAACAGTTTGGGTCTAGAGTGTCTCCCCCTTTGAAGAGGGGGATGACGGCGGCAGCAGTATGTGTTGAAGTAGGAAGAGGAAAGTGTAGAGTTACAGATAAACAGTAAGGCTGGAGGAGGAGAGTGGCTGGCGTTGTAGTGAAAGTGTTCTTTCCCGGCATTTGTCTGACAGTCAGAGGAGGCTGTGGGCTTAGCTATCATGTGTCCACTGACCTGGTTGGCTGGGAGTGGGGAGTAGAGAGAGAGGGAGAAAGAGAGAGACAGGCTGGAGCAGGGTATAGCCGACTGCAGAGTAAGGGGTCTACATTCTCGTCCTGTGTTAGTGTGTGAGAGAGCGTGAGGGGGGAGAGGAGCCTTGAGTCAGTGTGTTGGGGGGGGGTGAATGTTGCCTTTGGGACGACACTTCTGTTTAGAGCAGATAGTCTGGTGCAGACAGACACACACCTCAGTTCTGGGTAAATGCATCTGTGCGCACATGGTGCACACATCAGCTCTGTGGCTCTGTCATTCTAAAAAGTGTGTGTGCGTGTGTGTGAGAGAGTGAGAAAGAGAGCGAGAGCATTGGGGTTTCCCAGCCCATTGCCAGGTTAAACACTGGCACTCTGCTGAACAGTAAGCCTCCATAATGAGTGATCCCAAGCTAAACAATTCCTCCATTGTGTGCAGCTGCAGCAGCCACACACATACATGTAATGTTTCCTCTTCATTTTGTGTGTATGTAATTTGGGTAAATGCAAAATAAATAACAAGGAATGGTTGTTGAAGTTGCCACCTACAAAGGCCAGCTGTCAACCTCAGATGTATTTTATGTGTGCTGCCCTCAAATGTGATGCTGAATAACCCATGTCCCAAATACACTACATGACCAAAAGTATGTGGACACCTGCTCGTTGAACATCTCATTCCAAAATCATTGGCATTAATATGGAGTTGGTCCCCTTTTGACTGCTATAACAGCCTCCACTCGTTTGGTAAGGCTTTCCACTAGATGTTGGAACATTGCTGCGGGGACGTGCTTCCATTCTGCCACAAGAGCATTAGTGAGGTTAGGCACTGATGTTGGGCGACTAGGCCCGGCTCGCAGTCAGCGTTCAAATCACATTTTATTGGTTACATACACGTGTTTAGCAGATGTTATTGCGGGTGTATTTAAACGCTTGTGTTTCTAACTCCAACAGTGCAGTAATATCTAACAAGTAATATCTAACAATTTCACAACAATACACAAATCTAAAGTAAAGGAATGGAATTAAGATTATATAAATATTTGGACAAGCAAAGTCGGAGCGGCATAGATTAAGATACAGTATATACAAATGAGATGAGTAATGCAAAATATGGTAAACATTAAAGTGACTAGTGTCCCATTATTAAAGTGGCCAGCGACATCAAGTCTACTTACATAGGCAGCAGCCTCTACGTGCTAGTGATGGCTATTTAACAGTCTGATGGCCTTGAGATAGAAGCTGTTTTCCAGTCTCTCTGTCCCAGCTTTGATACACCTGTACTGACCTCGCCTTCTGGATGATAGCGGGGTGAACAGGCAGTGGCTCAGGTGGTTGTTGTCCTTGATTATCTTTTTGGCCTTCCTGTGACATCGGGTGCTGTAGGTGTCCTGTAGGGTAGATAGATTGCCCCCGGTGATGCATTGGGTAGACCGTACAACCCTCAGAGCCCTGCGGTTGCGGGTGGTGCAGTTGCCGTACCAGGCGGTGATACAGCCCGACAGGATGCTCTCAATTGCGCATCTGTAAAAGTTTGAGGGTTTTAAGTGCCAAGCCAAATTTCTTCAGCCTCCTGAGGTTGAAGAGGCACTGTGGCGCCTTCACCACACTGTCTGTGTGGGTGGACCATTTCAGTTTGTCAGTGATGTGTACGCCGAGGATCTTGAAGCTTTCCACCTTCTCAACTGCGGTCCCATTGATGTGGATAGGTGGGTGCTCCTTCTGCCGTTTCCTGAAGTCCATGATCAGTTCCTTTGTTTTGTTGACATTGAGTGAGAGGTTATTTTCCTGGCACCACACTCCCAGGGCCCTCACCTCCTCCCTGTAGGAGGTTTCGTCATTGTTGGTATTCAGGCCCACTACTGTTGCGTTCCAATTCATACCAATGTTGTTAGATGGGGTTGAGGCCAGGGCTCTGTGCATGCCAGTCAAGTTCTTCGCTTTGTGGATGGGGGCATTGTCATGCTGAAAAAGGGCCTTCCCCAAACTGTTGCCACAAAGTTGGAAGCACAGAATCCTCTTGAATGTCGTTGTATGCCTAGTCAAAACCATGAAAAGCAGCCCCAGACCACTATTCCTCCTCCACCAAACTTTACAGTTGGCAATATGCATTAGGGCAGGTAGAGTTCTCCTGGCATCCGCCAAACCCAGATTGGTCCGTTGGACTGCCAGATGGTGAAGCGTAATTCATCACTCCAGAGAACGTGTTTCCACTTCTCCAGAGTCCAATGGCGGCAATGGCACGACTCCAGCCGAAGCTTGGCATTGCTCATGGTGATCTTAGGCTTGTGTCGGGCTGCTTGGACACAGAAACCCATCTCATGAAGCTCCCAACGAACAGTTATTGTGCTGAAGTTGCTTCCAGAGGCAGTTTGGAACTCGGTAGTGAGTGTTGCAACCAATGACAGACGATTTTTACACGCTACCCGCTTAAGGACTGGGCGATCCCGTTCTATGAGCTTGTGTGGCCTACCACTTCAGGGATGAGCCGTTGTTGCTCCTAGACATTTCCACTTCACAATAACAGCCCTTACAGTAGACCGGGGCACCTCTAGTAGGTCAGAAATTTTACAAACTGACTTGTTGGAAAGGTGGCGTCCTATGACGGTACCACGTTGAAAATCACTGAGCTCTTTCAGTAAGGCCATTCTACTCACAATGTTTGTCTATGGAGATTGCATGGCGGTGTGCTCAGTTGTATACACCTTTCAGCAACGGGTGTGGCTGAAATAGCCGAATCCACTAATTTGAAGGAGTGTCCACATACTTTTGTATATATTGTGTATTTAGGTGAGACTAGCAAATAAAAGCCAACAAAGACTAGGTAACCCCCACTGAACAAGACGCGGACCACCTTAAGTAGCCTAATATCTGAGAGAGAGGCTGACATGTCTGTTTGTGGGTGACATGAAAGTGTCAATACTAAACTGCTTACGAGACCAATTGATGGGCGGAAATTTAAATGCCCGACTTTCTATGAAGCCTGCTGCTCAGTCACTGTCTGATATTAGGTTATAATAAAGATGAACTATTCGGTGTGAACCTACTGGGAGCAGTGTATCCCATTCAGCTCTATAGGGACAAACAGGTCTGTGGGCTTGATATAGAATCCTTTCACAGACAGTGACAGTTACCAAAAACCCTCTTGGCTGAACTACAACAATCTTTGTCGGGTGGAAATGCATTATCTTACTGGCCTTTACAGAATCATTACCAATTAAGAGATTGTTGTCAAAAGCCAGCCTGTCTTCAATGATTCCCAATACATCTGAGTTTTCAATCAATAAGTTTCTATTCCCAAATCATCCTCCTCATTCCAAAGGTTTGCCTTCCTCTCACCCTGTCCTTTCCTCCAACAACCACTGATCTAGTGTGGTCTTTGGTGAATACAGAAGGACAAAGAGCCCTGTGTGAATAAAATGCACCCTGTTTCCTTGAATAAATCATTTTCATTTCAGATCAGAGATATTTTCAGATCAGAGATACTTGTGAAGAACAAATGAAGGAAGGAAGGCCTTTTTTCGATCTTCACATAGGGTTTCTGTCTGTCCTAACAGTGAAGATGACAGCAGGCTACAGTTACACACGATAGTGTGCCTGTTCACAGGGAGAGGAAACATTGGCATACCGACCAACCCTGAAGAAACCACTGCAGAAAACATGCAAGCCAGGGAAGTAATACAAAAGGGAGCCGTAATTACAAAGCACTCCTAAAACCACCACGAGGCAGTGGAACAGAGCCAGCATAGAGTAGACAAAACCCAGCTGGGAAACCCACAGCCATACATGCCATCTGAGAATGGCAGAAGCATAGAATTGCATACAGAATCATAGAGCGTATAGGATCTGTATGAACAGGGAATCAGTGTGGTACACTTGTTCTTTAGCCAATGGTGATTTAGAATGACGCAGATTATTTTTGTAGTATCACCATGTGATTGTGCTGGTTAGTGGAGCTCCTGGTGGAGAGAAAGTGGAAAGTCAACGCAGGATTCTGCCCACGACGACGCTACAATATCTTCCTGGAGTCTATCAGTGTTAACAATTCTGAGACACTGCTGACCTCTACTGGACATGGAGAAGAACTACATCAACATTCATCACAAACGAGGGGATGAGAGTTTCCAATATTATCAAAACAGGATTCAGAACGTTCTGGTCCTCTCCCAGTTCTTGCAGATCTATTGTCTATCATTTTACATTTCAGTAATTTAGCAGATGCTCTTATCCAGAGCTACTTACAGGAGCATTTAGGGTTAAGTGCCTTGCTGAAGGGCACATTTTTTACCTAGTCGGCTCGGGGAATCAAACCAACAACCTTTCGGTTACTGGCCAGATGCGCTTAACCGCTAGTCTACCTGCCGACGTGTGTGTGTGTGTGCGCATCATGATCTGTGTGTGCGTCTGCACGTTCCGTTATCAGACAGCCTTAATCCTCTCAGGCACCACAACAGTGGAGCTCTGGGTTCCCTGGTTGCATTGCAGCTCCTTCCGTGTGTGTGTGTGTGTGTGTGTGTGTGTCTCCTCAGTCTGCACAGGGAGGGAGCCATTGGGCCAGGCTCAGATAATAAACCTCTCCTTTCACCATATGGAGAGGCACTCAATAGAGGAAGGAGTCGGCAGAAGTGGGAATTAAGCATTATGCATAGCGGATTTATGATGTAATACCCATTGGGTAACAGTGCAGATGTGACTGGTGGAAATACCTCTCATGCTAACCATGCGAATGTGTGTTTACATTCTGATATAAAGACTTGTAGAGATTTGTATTACTTGCCGCTCATGTTGCTTCCCTCCTATTCTCAGTTTAGAATGGATGCTGGATATCTTTGCATACAGTACAGTAAACAGAAACCAATATCAGATTTTGTCAGATGCTTGGTCAACAGAGTACAACCCACCAGAAAACATAGGCTAACTTGCCAAATAGCCAACTATTAACACAGGGTCTACCTGTAACAATGTGCCTATAAAGGAGAGACAACCTCTTAGCTTTCCTACTTCATCTGCACTGGGGGAATTTGCGGGGAATTTGCGGGGAATTTGCTTCCACTTCTCCAGTTCTTTCACATCGGGGGTGAATTTCCCAAAAACATCAAGATCATCTACAATACGTTGCCTGGCAATGGAAGAACAATGATCTTTATGCTACAGTAGATTTTTTTTAAAGGGAGAAAAGGAGAGAGGAGACAAGAAGAGGAGGCAAGGAGAGAGGAAGCCAGTGTAGGAGTCATGGCATACAGGAAGCCCTGTTAAATGTCATGTTTGGGAGGGGAGGGGAGAAAGCAACAACAGCTGGTGCTGCTCATTGGTGAGGCATGTTAATTACACTGAAGATCCCCTCCATTTCTCCTTGAGCCAGAGGCCTCTTCTGCTACAGGGGTCCAGCAGGATTCCACACAGACACATACAACATGCTCAATACAGCCACACAGCAAGGGCTCTCCTACCATTCTTTCAGTATTGTCAACAATGTTATGAAGATTTACGGGCACATGCAGATCACATAATACCATTGGCAAAATGTCTTCATGAACTATGTAACCAGCAAAGACTAGCACTGGGCTATACAGTGATACTCCACTCAAAACAACTCCACAGTTTTCATTGCAATATAAATATACCATATCACAACCAAGGTAGGTACCTTGACACACCAGATGGTTCACCATTTTTGGACAACATTGCAGCAACATAGTGCCCTGCTAAGTGCTTGCATACCTGGATGGCGCCAAAGTCCACGTTCTCGTAGTGGAAGTGGGCGCACTCGGCCAGCTTGGGGAAGTGGCCTTTGGTAAAGGACAATCTGAAAGAGAGACAGACAGTGGTTAGGACGAAGCCAGGCTTAAGGGCCTGACAAGAGAATGAAGAGTGCAAAGGGGGTGGGGGACGGGCTGTTGCGATGACCGTATTACTGCCACACCAGCAGTCATGACCTCAGTAAAATTCCACGTGATGGTTGAGTCACTAATATCCTTTTATGCCCTCTGGACATGCTTTGGTAGTACCCAACTTGCTAACTACCATCAGGTCCTAATGGCCTGGTACTCAGGGCTCTATTGTCCCTCTAACCACTCTGACATCAATGCAAAGGCAATCAAAAGAGCTCATCAAAACTGTAGGCCTATCATACTTTTAAAACTAACCTCATTGTGATGATCAATTTGCCAGTTAAGTTCTTCCACACCGATCGACAAACCATTTCTATAAGGACCTTGCCTTGTGCACGGCGGCATTGTCATGCTGAAACAGAGGAGGACCTTCCCCAAACTGTTGCCACAAAGTTGGAAGCACAGAATCGTCTAGAATGTAATTGTATGCTGTAGCATTAAGATTTCCCTTCACTGGAGCTAAGGGGCTTAGCCTGAACCATGAAGAATAGCCCTAGACCACTATTCCTCCTCCACCAAACTTTACAGTTGGCACAATGCATTCGGGCAGGTAGCGTTCTCCTGGCGTCTGGCAGTCAGCCTCCTGACAGTCAGATGGTGAAGCGTGATTCAACACTCCAGAGAAAGCGTTTCCACTGCTCCACTGTCCAATGGCGACGAGTTTTACACTACTCCAACCGACACTTGGCATTGCGCATGGTGATCTTAGGCTTGTGTGCAGCTCCTTGGCGATGGAAACCCATTTCATGAAGCTCCCGACAAACAGTTATTGTGCTGACGTTGCTTACAAAGGCAGTTTGGAACTCGGTAGCGAGTGTTGCAACCAAGGACAGACGATGTTTACGCGCTACGCGCTTCAGCACTCTGCGGTACCATTCTGTGAGCTTGTGTGGTCTAACACTTCACGACTGAGCCGTTGTTGATCACAGACATTTCCACTTCACAATGACAGCACTTACAGTTGACCGGGGCAGCCCTCCCAGTGTAGAAATTTGACGAACTGGCTTGTTGGAAACGTGGCATCCTACGACGGCTGCCACGTTTAAAGTTACTGAGCTCCTCAGTAAGGTCATTCTACTGCCATTGTTTGTCTATAGAGATTGCATGGCTGTGTGCTCAATTTTATACATCTGTCAGCAATGGGTGTGGCTGAAACAGCCGAATCCACTAATTTGAAGGGGTGTCCACATGCTTTTGTATATATAGTGCCTTCGGAAAGTATTCAGACCCCTTGACTTTTTCTCACATTTTGTTACGTTACAAACATTTTAAAATCGATTAAATCGTCAATCTATACACAATACCCCATAATGACAACCAAAAACTGTTGGTGACATTTCTGATAATTTACTATAAATAAATAACTTTAATATCACATTGATATAAGTATTCAGAGCCTTTACTCAGTACTTTGTTGAAACACCATTGGCAGTGACTACAGCATCGAGTCTTCTTCGGTATGACGCTACAAGCTTGGCACACCTGTATTTGAGGAGTTTCTCCCATTGTTCTCTGCAGATCCTCTCAAGCTCTGTCAGGTTGGATAGGGGGAGTTGATGTACAGCTAACTTCAGGTCTCTCCAGAGATGTTCGATCGGGTTCAAGTCCGGGCTCTGGCTGGGCCACTCAAGGACATTGAGACTTGTCCCAAAACCACTCCTGCATTGTCTTGGCTGTGTGCTTAGGGTCGTTGTCCTGTTGGATGGTGAACCTTCGCCCCAGGCTGAGAGGTCCTGAGCGCTGTGGAGCAGTTTTTTTTTAAATCGAGGATCTCTGTACTTTGCTCTGTTCATCTTTGCCTAGATCCAGACTAGCGGTCGACCGATTAATCGGCATGGCCGATTAATTAGGGCCGTTTTCAAGTTTTCATAACAATCGGTATCAGCATTGTTGGACGCCGATTATGGCTGATTACATTGGACTCCACGAGGAGACTGCATGGCAGGCTGACCACCTGTTACGCAAGTAAAGAGCACTTTCGTTGCACCAATGTGTACCTAACCATAAACATCAATGCCTTTCTTAAAATCAACACACAAGTAAAACATTTTAAACCTGCATATTTAGTTAATATTGCCTGCTAACATGAATTTATTTTAACTAGGGAAATTGTGTCACTTCTCTTGCATTCTGTGCAAGCAGAGTCAGGGTATATGCAGCAGTTTGGGCCGCCTGGCTCGTTGCGAACTGTGTGAAGACCATTTCTTCCTAACAAAGACCGGAATTAATTTGCCCGAATTTTACATATTTATGACATCACATTGAATGTTGTGCAATGTAACAGCAATATTTAGACTTAGGGTTGCCGCCCGTTCGATAAAATACGGAACGGTTCCGTATTTCACTGAAAGAATAAATGTTTTGTTTTCGAAATGATAGTTTCCGGATTTTACCATATTAATGACCTAAGGCATTTCTGTGTGTTTATTATATTATAAATAAGTCTATGATTTGATATTTGATAGAGCAGTCTGAATGAGCGGTGGTAGGCAGCAGCCGGCTCGTAAGCATTTATTCAAACAGCACTTTCCTGCGTTTTCCAGCTGCTCTTCGCTGTGCTTCAAGCATTGCGCTGTTTATGACTTCAAGCCTATCAACTCCCGAGATTAGGCTGGCATAGTGCCTATAAGAAAATCCAATAGTCAAAGGTATATGAAATACAAATGGTAGAGAGAGAAATAGTCCTACAACAACTACAACCTAAAACTTCTTAACTGGGAATATTGAAGACTCATTAAAAGGAACTACCAGCTTTCATATGTTCTCATGTTCTGAGCAAGGAACTTAAACGTTAGCTTTTTTACATAACACATATTGCACTTTGACTTTCTTCTCCAACACTGTGTTTTTGCATTATTTAATCCAAATTGAACATGTTTCATTATTTATTTGAGACTAAATTGATTTTATTTATGTATTATATTAAGTTAAAATAAGTGTTAATTTAGTATTGTTGTAATTGTCATCATTACAAATATATATCAAAAAATATTTATAAAAAAAAAACAATTGTCCGATTAATCGGTATCAGCTTTTTTTGGTCCTCTAATAAATCGGTATCGGCGTTGAAAAATCATAATCGGTCGACATCTAATCCAGACACGTCTCCCAGTCCCTGAAAAACATCCCCACAGCATGATGCTGCCACCACCGTGCTTCACCGTACAGATGGTGCCAGGTTTCCTCCAGACGTGACACTTGGCATTCAGGCCAAAGAGTTCAATCTTGGTTTCATCAGACCAGAGAATCTTGTTTCGCATGGTCAGAGTATTTCGATGCCTTTTGGCAAACTCCAAGTGGGCTGTCATGTGCCTTTTACTGAAGAGTGGCTTCCGTCTGGCCACTCTACCACAAAGGCCTGATTGGTGGAGTGCTGCAGAGATGGTTGCCCTTCTGAAAGGTTCTCTCATCCCTACAGAGGAACTCTAGAGCTCTGTCAGAGTGACCATTGGGTTCTTGGTCATCTCCCTGACCAATGCCCTTCTCCCCTGATTGCTCAGTTTGACTGGGCGGCCAGCTCTAGGAAGAGTCTTGGTGGTTCCAAACTTCTTCCATTTAAGAATGATGGAGGCCACTGTGTTCTTGGGGACCTTCAATGCTGCAGACATTTTTGGTACCTTTCCCCAGATCTGTGCCTCGACACAATCCTGTCTCGGAGCTCTACGGACAATTCCTTTGACCTCATGGCTTGGTTTTTGCTCTGACATGCACTGTCAACTGTGGGACCTTTATATAGACAGGTGTGTGCCTTTCAAAATCATGCCCAATCAATTGAATTTACCACAGCTGGACTCCATGCAAGTAGTAGAAACATCAAGGATAATCAATGAAAACAGGGTGCACCTGAGATCAATTTCGAGTCAAAGCAAAGGGTCTGAATAGTTATGTAAATAAGGCATTTCTTTTTTTTATTATGAGGTATTGTGTGTAGATTGCTCAGGAAAATGTTTTATTTAATCAATTTTAGAATAGGGCTGTAACGTAACAAAATGTTGAAAAAGTCAAGGGGTCTGAATACTTTCCGAATGCACTGCATAGTGTATCTTCCGTAGCAATTTTTTTTTACTATCATGTTCCAGAACAGATTTCACTTGGTTGAGCGCCCATTGCATACAGAGCTTGGACGGAATATCAACTGTCAGGCAGCGAGAGCATGCTCCTCAGTGGTTGATGCATGCTTGTAGCAGGTTTACTAACGCGTTAGTTCTATTAGCTATGTTGACTATGACGTTAGTTTAGCTAATATGGTAACAACGATGTAGGCTGTGTGAAGAAGTTTGGCTTGGAAAGTTTTTTTCGCCTGGTCACATACAGCGGATGTGTTGTGCGTTGAAGTCCACAAGCGAAGGGAAGAGAAGGAATACAACGTGGCTGTTATGAAAGTGAACTGTTTACGTGTGAAAGAGTTTTCATTCCGCCGATTCTGTTGAAAAACATTTCTTAAACGCAAGCCAACAGAAAAAAACGGGGATAAACATACCTGAATTTTTCCAATAGAAACGCTAGTTTGCAACTGTTGGACTAATGATTACACCCTATATCACCTAAAATTTGTCTCTCAACCTGTGTGCACCTACGTTGTAAACTTTCATTCATAGGCTAGGTTGTAGCAACCTCATGGCCTAAGCCAAAAAATATAGAGCTGGCTGGGTTTTCTGTGCATCGGCAGGACAGACTACGTTTGGAAAGACGAAGGGTGTGTATTTGTCAATAGCAGCTGGTGCGCAATATTAAAGAACTCTCGAGGTATTGCTCGCTTGACGTAGAGTAACTCATGATAAGCTGTACACCACACGATCTACCAAGAGAGTTCTCATCTATATTATTTACCACCAAAAACTGATGCTGGCACTAAGACTGCACTCAACGAGCGGTATTAGGCCATAAGCAAACAAGAAAAAGCTCATCCAGAAGTGGAGCTCCTAGTGGCCGGGGACTTCAATGCAGGCAAAGTTAAATCAGTTTTAACTCATTTCTACCAGCATGTCACATGTGCAACCAGAGGGGAAAAAACTAGACAGCCTTTACTCCACACACAGAGATGCAAATCTGACCATAATTCTATCCTCCTGATTCCTGCTTACAAGCAAAAACTAAAAAAGGAAGTACCAGTGACTCGCTCTATATGTAAGTGGTCAGATGACCACTTACATATATGAACAATAGTGGACATCTTGAAGCAAGTGGGGACAACAAACTTGGATAGGGACAGATTGAATATGTCCGTAAACACTCCAGCCAGCTGGGTCTGCACATGCGGAAGACGTGGCTTGGGATGCCGTCTGGGCCGGCAGCCTTGCAAGGGTTAACGTGCTTAAATGTCTTACTCACATTGACCATGCCGATCAGAAGCACCCAGTCCTCGTGTGCAGAGGGGGACCACATCAGTGGCTCTGTGTTGTTTTCCTCCAAGCGGGCAAAGAAGATGCTTAACTTGTCCGGGAGCGAGGCGTCGGTGTCCGAGACATGGCTGGCTTTCCCTTTACAATTCGTAACAGTCTGGAGTCCCTGCCACATGCATCTAGCGTCTGACCCACTGAATTGCGACTCCATTTTTCCCCTGTACTGTCGCTTTGCCTCGAATTGCCTTACGGACGTCATAGCTGGTCTGTTTGTACACGTCCAAATTCCCAGTCACGTTGCCATGGTTAAATGTGGTGGTTCACGCATTCAGTTTTGCATGAATGCAGCCATCTATCCACGGTTTTGGGCTCGGATAAGTTCTAATCGCCACAGTAGGAACAACATCCTCTTTGCACTTCCTAAAGAACCCATTCACGAGTCCGTATATACGTCAATACTATTCTCAGAAGCAACCCAAAACATTTCCCAGTCCACATGATCAAAACAGTCTTGAAGCATAGATTCCGCTTGGTCAGACTAACTCTGAACAGTCCTTACCACGGAGAGGAGCACGATAGAGTCGTGGTCTGATTTGCCAAAGGGAGGGCGGGGGATGGCCTTGTAGCCATCCCGGAAGGGAGAGTAACAATGGTCAAGTGTGTTCTCTCTGCATGTGTTGATAGAATTTCAGGAGCGTTTTCCTCAGATTTGCTTTTATTAAAGTCCCCAGCGACAATGAATGTGGCCTCGGGATATGCGGTTTACAGTTTGCACAAAGTCCAGTGTAGTTTCTTGAGAGCCGTCACAGCTTGGGGGGGATATACACAGCAGAGACAACCAAAGAGAAATCTCTCGTGAGGTAATGTGGCGGCATTTGATGGTGAGATATTCGTGATCAGGAAAACAAAATGACTTGAGTTCGTGTACGTTACCACAATCACACCACAAGATGTTAATCATGAGACATACCCCTCTACCTCTGTTTTCCCCAGAGAGTTCTTAATTCTGATCCACGCGATGAACTGAGAACCCCGCTGGCTGTATTGACAGGGACTGTATACCTGGAGAGAGCCATGATTCTGTAAAACAGAGTATATTACAGTCTCTTATGTCTCTCTGAAAGGAGATCCTCGCTCTAGCTCGTCTACTTTGTTGTCCAGGAACTGAACGTTAGCGAGTAATATACTCGGAAGCTGTGGATGGTTTGCTCGCTGCCTGAGCCCGACTAGGACCCCACTTCTCCTCACTCTTCTGCGGTATCAACATTTTGGTATAGCACCCGGGATGAATGGGGCTGACTAGGGGAGTCCAAAGGATTCAGGTCAGGGAAGTCAAATTTCTGGTGATTGACCGACAATCTAATGTCCAAAATGTATTTTCGGCTGTAGGTAATAATACTAGAAATGTTCTGATCAAATAATGCAACAAATAACAAAACTGCAAAGTTGGCTAGGAGCTAGAAAGAAGGCGACTCTGTCCATCTGCGCCAGACAGAGAAAAAGGTTGAAAAGAAAAGGGTTGATCGAGACAGAATGGAGATAAAGACACAAAGGTGGAGAGAGACCGGTCGAAGGACAGATCGAGACGGGTCATAGTCAGAGGGAGATGGGGAGAAAGAGAGGGGGGAGAGAGGAAATCAAAGTAGAGAGAGAGAGAGATGTGCAGCAGATATGAGTTATGGCAGTTTCGAAGGCATGCGGCGGGCTAAGTCTACTCGGTCAGTCGACCCACTCACTTCTTGACGTTCTTGACCTTCATGCTGGCCGTGCTGCTGCAGGAGCGCAAGAGGGGCTCTGTGCTCAGCTCGGGGACCTCAGCACTCCGTGCCTGCATGTCGCAAAAGAAACGCATACTCGTAAATACATGACATGTGACTTCACCTTTGACAAACAACTCCATATGAGTTGACCTGCATGCAAGAGAAACCTAGGGACAGCGCAAAGCAAAACTGTTAAAAAAAATAATTACAAGATGTATTGACTAGCTACTTTTTATATATTTTTGGTGGTATATATGTTTATTGGACAGAGACAGTGAAAGAGTGGAAGTAAAGTTAGGAGAGTGTGTTAGAAGGACAGTCGGTCGGATTCAAACCCACCAATTGCTAGACCACTCCAGGCCCCTACTAGCTAAGTTTGACCCAACATGGAAAAGTCTGACCCCCCTGAACCTATGACTGAGAGGCTAATCTATGACAGAGCGAGGTTAAAACGCATTTGACAACATTAAATAATGTAATTCTGTGTCAACACAGACTGCCAGGGAAGGGAAAAGAGCAACATTAAGCCAACAGAGAGAAAGAAGTCAAACCAGAGATAGTAAAGAACGAGCGAGAGATAGTAAGGAAAGTAAAGAGCGAGAGAGAGAGCGAGAGCGAGAGCGAGAGAGAAAGAACAGGATGAGATGTGGGGAAGTTTGGTCTCTTTCTAGCTGGCTGCAGCCAAAGACAGTGAAGGTGATATGCAGATAAGCTTTCCCAATGAGGTCAGAGAGACAGGAGCCAGGTGGCCCGGGGTACAAAGAGCATCATGTCAGGCCTGCACTAGCTGTGAATGGGAATATATATCAGCGTGGCCTGTGTGCCAGTCCCTTTTTGTTATTTCTGCTTTAGCAGACTCCAATGTTATTACTGTTTGGCATCGAAAATGTTTCTGCTAAAGAAAATACAGAGTGAAAACCAGGCTAGTAAGAGCTACTAGGAGCAGGGAAACACTGGTAGCAACCACTTCAGTACTTCCCCAAGGGGAGAGGCAAGATAGGCTTATGAAGTCTAGCCAAAACATTCCCAGAAGTTGTACCTATAAAACATTCAACTGTGTCTTAAAGAAGGCAAGGTCTATTCAAGGCTTGCCAAATAAAGGAACACCCTGAACACTTGGGTTGGTAGATATTATGCACAGTAGCCTACGTCGCATGAAGTGACGCTGAAGTATTTTGGTTATGCATTGCACTTTCACATTTAGGCGTTATTCAAATCAACAGTATTTCTCAATTAACAACTGGTCAATTTGCCTAGTCACATGCAGCATGTACATGTTTTCTTCTAGGCCTATTTGCATCTAAGTAAGCCAGTGATAACACATTCTCTTTTGAAGTAACGACCTGACCAATGTTCTGTTATCAATGTGCATTCGGTCAACCGTTATGACACGTCGAGAGCTTGGCAGACTTATTGATCTATTCATCCTCTGAAATACTGAAAAACAGCCTGCCACGTGTGACCGCTAACTACCACAGCATAACAATGTCGCTAAACCACAAGTGGGACTTATTTCGAGAAATGTATTCACAAGTATCGGCCCCTTCATAATAACAAAATACAAAATTTAACAAAGAACAGCAGATATGCCATGTCTTTAATGTTTCAAAACTGATCAACATTCATTAGCGGTAGAGATATGGCTGAGTCCGTGTGCCATATTGCACACCATTCCCTATTTAGTGCACTGTGTTTCACCTGGGCCAATAGGGCTGTGTCAAAAGTAGAGTAGTATATAGGGAATATGGTGCAATTTGGGACTCCGACTGTGTGTCTCTGCCACTGTATTGAATGTTTGTGGTTCCAAAGTGAGCATGGCGGCGGCCAACTGTCATGTTACCATGGAGACGGCCTCATTTCAGCTAGCATGTTGCTGAATGCAGCTCAGCTGGAGTGAAAAAAATTACTTCAGTTTGGATGGAGTTGAAATAATGAATGATTTCATGTATCATATAACCAATGGAGACTTTGGCATATTATAAATATAGATATTTACTAAAAGATGGGAACATTTGAATTATATATGAGAGGGATTACATTAATTGAGTCATATCTATTTTATAATAATTAGATTAATATTGAATCATCTGATTTAAGTGTAATGAGGACTACAATGTCCTCATTACAATTCTCCTTAAGTTTAGCCTACATATACTGAACAAAAATATAAACGCAACAATTTCTATAATTTTTGTAGAGTTAGTTCATGTAAGGAAATCAGTCAATTTAAATAAATAAATTAGGCTGTAATCTATGGATTCCACATAAATGGGCAGAGGCGCAGCCACCGGGGAGCCAGGCACAGGCAGTCGGTTTTTCCCCCCCAAAAAGTCTTAATTACAGACAGAAATACTCAGTTTCATCAGCCGTTCCGGGTGGCTGGTCTTAGACGATCCCGCAGGTGAAGAAGCCGGATGTGGAGGTCCCGGGCTGGCGTGGTTACACGTGGTCTGCGGTTGTAAGGCCGGCTGGACGTGCTGCCAAATTCTCTAAATCAACGTTGGAGGCGGCTTATGGTTGAGAAATTAACATTCAATTCTCTGGCATCAGCTCTGGTGGACATTCCTGCAGTGAGAATGCCAATTACGTGCTCCCTGAAAAGTTGAGGCATCTGTGGCATTGTGTTGTGTAACAAAACCGCACATTTTAGACTGGCCTTTTGTCCCCAGCACAAGGTGCACCTGTGTAATGATCATGCTGTTTAAATCAGATTATTGATATGCCACACCTGTCAGGTGGATGGATTATCTTGGCAATGGAAAAATGCTCACTAACAGGGACGTAAACTAATTTGTGCACAACATTTGAGCGAAATAAGCTTTTTGTGCATATGGAAAATCCAGGTCACTTTGCTTTTATATTTTTGTTCAGTATACATTAATCATGTACAATAGATTAGGTTCTGATACATCCGCACTACTTCTAAAGTTACATTAATGATGTACATGAGAGGCATCATTTCACGATTGGGAGCTGAGGCTGGATGTTGATGCAGCATTTCAGTTTGATATCAAGACATTTCCCTAACAGTTAAGACAATCAGTTCATTAACTTGTTAGGGATCACTGCACAGCTTGACCGTTTTGGAGAGCCTGGCGTGCCCAAAGTAAAATGCCTCCAATTCAGGCCCAGAAAATAGGATATGCACATATTTGGTACCATTGGATAGGAAACACTCTGAATTTTGTAAAACTGTTAACCATTTGTCTGTGAGTAAAACAGAACGGATATGGCAGGCAAAACCCCAAGGAATTTCTGTCCTGGAGAAAGTGGTTTTCACAGAGTGACTCATTTGGAACCCCTCCCTCATGAAAATGCCCATATAAAGGCATATGAATGCAGTACCTATCGCTTCCTTTAGATGTCAACAGTCTCGAGAAAGTGTTTTGATTCTGTTCAGATGAATTAGAGCAGAGAAGAAGAGGGAATAAGGAAGTGCCTCTTTGGAACTCTATAGGAGTGGATGCGCGCTCTCGGGAAGCGCGCACTGTGTTTTTTACCGTCTTTAGAGCTCAGTTTATATTCCGGTTGATTTACTATAGTAAATATACGTAAAAGTGTTCCTAAGGATACATTTAAAATGATGTTTGATTGTTCTTGGACAAGTTTATAGGTATAAGTTGAACGAGTTCTAGTCACGTTTCAATGGAGGTGTGGACGCTGTAGTTTCTGATTATAACGCGCNGAGTGGGGCGCTAGCGCCCCAGTGATCCCTGAGAGGTTAAAGGAGACTGAGATGAAACGGTGTCAGGGAGCCAACGAGCCCCAATCAAAGAGGAGCCTTGTTATCTAAGTACTGAAAGTTTGATTAGCACTGACACGGTCTCTCTAAGCTGGGATGCTGTGTGTGTGTGTGTGTGTGTGTGTGTGTGTGTGTGTGTGTGTGTGTGTGTGTGTCAGAACTGGGAATTGCCAGGGATCTCACGATACGATACTATCATAATACTTAGGTGCCGATACGATATAGATTGTGATTCTCACAATTCTATATGTATTGAGATTTGGTACTGCGATTATTATATATACACACTACCATTCAAAATTTTGGGGTCACTTAGAAATGTCTTTGTTTTTGAAAGAAAAGCAAATTATTTGTCCATTTAAAATAACATAAAATTGATCAGAAACACAGTGTAGACATTGTTAATGTTGTAAATGACTATCGTGGCTGGAAACGGCTGATTTTTTATGGAATATCTACATACTGTAGGCGTACAGAGGCCCGTTATCAGCAACCATCATTCCTGTGTTCCAATGGCACGTTGTGTTAGCTAATCCAAGTTTATCATTTTAAAAGCCTAATTGATCATTAGAAAACCCTTTTGCAATTATGTCATGTATGATTAAAGAAGCAATAAAACTGGCCTTCTTTAGACTAGTTGAGTATCTGGAGCATCAGCATTTGTGGGTTCGATTACAGGCTCAAAATGGCCAGAAACAAAGACTTTCTTCTGAAACTCGTCAGTCTATTCTTGTTCTGAGAAATGAAGGCTATTACGCGTCACAAGTCCTCAGCTGGCATCTTCATTAAATAGTACCCACAAAACACCAGTCTCAACATCCGCTGTGAAGAGGCGACTCCGGGACACTGGCCTTCTAGGCAGAGTTCCTCTGTCCAGTGTCTGTGTTCTTTTGCCCATCTTAATCTTATCTTTTTATTGGCCAGTCTGAGATATGGCTTTTTCTTTGCAACTCTGCCTAGAAGGCCAGCGTCCCGGAGTCGCCTCTTCACAGCGGATGTTGAGACTGGTGTTTTGTGGGTACAATTTAATGAAGCTGCCAGTTGAGGACTTGTGAGGTGTCTGTTTCTCAAACTAGACACTCTAATGTACTTGTCCTCTTGCTCAGTTGTGCACCGGGGCCTCCCACTCCTCTTTCTATTCTGGTTAGAGACAGTTTGCGCTGTTCTGTGAAGGGAGTAGAACACAGCATTTTACGAGATCATCCGTTTCTTGGCAATTTCTCGCATGGAATAGCCTTCATTTCTCAGAACAAGAATAGACTGACGAGTTTCAGAAGAAAGTCTTTGTTTCTGGCCATTTTAAGCCTGTAATCGAACCCACAAATGCTGATGCTCCAGGTACTCAACTAGTCTAAAGAAGGCCAGTTTTATTGCTTCTTTAATCAGAACAACAGTTTTCAGCTGTGCTAACATAATTGCAAAAGGGTTTTCTAATGATCAATTAGCCTTTTAAAATGATAAACTTGGATTAGCTAACACAACGTGCCATTGGAACACAGGAGTGATGGTTGCTGATAATGGGCCTCTGTACGCCTACAGTATGTAGATATTCCATAAAAAAATCTGCTGTTTCCAGATACAATAGTCATTTACAACATTAACAATGTCTACACTGTGTTTCTGATCAATTTTATGTTATTTTAAATGGACAAAAAAAATGCTTTTCTTTCAAAAACAAGGACATTTCTAAGTGACCCCAAACATTTGAACGTTAGTGTGTATATATATGTACGTGTGTGTGTGTGTGCGCACGTGCGTCTCTGCCAGTGGTCTCCATCTCACCATGGCGCTGATGGTCTCCTCCCAGTCAGGTCTCTCTCGGGGGTAGACCAGGCGGGCCAGCTCAGGCACTATGTCGTCTTCCTCTGGGTGACGTCCTGGCCTCAGGCCCCTAGAGGACAGCGAGAGGAAGGGAGGGGCAGGGGGAAGGAGCGAGAGAGGGAATTTGAATTGCAATCCAATTTATTGGCTGAATATCATACTTTATAAGAAAAAATTGCTTTAATACCAAAACTGCTCACACATTAGGCTAAATTCCTCTTTCAAAAGAGGTAGAAAGAGAACTAGAGAGACTTTCAGATGCTCTTATTGCGTCAGGAAAAACACTATAAAGAAAACCCGCCTCAACAAAAACCACAAACCTCACCAGTCCTCCCAGCCAACTCTCAAGATAAAAAAAACATTGATATATATGGTCATGTATTGTCAACTCAATATGGAAGCCACGTTCTAAGGCACCCTAGAGGCTGGTGTGTGTGTGTGTGTGTGTGTTGGTTCTTCTATCCTTGTAGGGATCTAAAATCACCAAAAGTCCCCAAAAGGATAGTAAAACAAGGAAAATGCTCCCTCGTGGGGCCATTTCCCACATCCCCATGAGGACAAAGGGTATTTTAAGCTTAGGGGTTGGGGCTATGGTAAGTGATAAGGGTTAGGTTTTGGGTTTGGGAAAAATAGGAGTTTGAATGGAAATGTATTTTAAGTCCCCACGAGAATAGAACAGAACGTGTGTTATATGACACCTTAGAGACTGGCACGTTGACCAGAACGTGTTAATGGATGCATCATTTCAATTAGAGGAGATGTCAGAACCCATTAGTTGGCACTGAGAATGGAACACACACACACACACACAGTGTGTGAAAGACATGCACACACACCAGAGTGAGGGCGTAACATTGCCTGTCACATTAACTTGTGAAAGGAGGCTTGTGCCTGTGTGTGTGTGTGCTCACACCATATTTTATGCATGGATACAGCCATAAGGAGACCAAACCGTTTTTTTGTGTGTGTGAATGTGTGCCCGCGTGTCAGCTGGATACTGTGTGCAAAGGCCAAATTGCACCTTCAATGGGAGGAATGTCAATGTTATTATGTGCGGAGGCAAAGTAGCACTTTCACAGAGGGAGAATGTCAATGGGACTTAGCCATTGAGCCATCAAAGAAACGTTCTGGCCTCTCACATCATTTGCCTCTCTGATAATCATGACTTGAGAATAGAGCCTATAGGTGTGAGGCGAGATTGAACTCTGTCGAGATGTAGCCTACATAGAAGTGGACGGCTGAAAGCATCTGCATAGAGTACACATGCACACGCTTACACATCCCCATGGACACTTCCACACACACCCCTGCATGCTCCTTTAACAAACACGCACACACAAGCCTCACATGAAACACCAACACCTTTATAATCTACCACACCACATCTCCAGACACTTTCTGCATTAACGCAGGCCTTACAGCAACCAATATCGCTGTGTTCTCATCATTCTCCATTGTGAAATAATTTATCATCAAAGGCTGTGGGGCCAGAGTCGATGGAACCTAGAATTCCTATGTATTAATCCAACAGTCAGACCGGCTGATCTGAAAAGTGGCAGCGGTAACTGCCACTGTTGCTGCCAACAGTCTCATATAGGACGCACCCCATTTCCTATGTAGTGAACTACCTTTGAAAAGTGGTGTACTATATAGGGAATAGGGTGTCATTTGAGACACACCTATGGAACTGAAAACCACATGATAGAGCTGTGATTGACTTTGGCCATAAACTCTGAGAACCATACTGGTGATGATATAAACAGGGCGGAGGGACTGTAGCCAGTGGTGATGGTATTAACAGGGTGGAGGGACTGTAGCCAGTGGTGATGGTATTAACAAGGTGGAGGGACTGTAGCCAGTGGTGATGGTATTAACAGGGTGGAGGGACTGTAGCCAGTGGTGATGG
>QNTS01000317.1:0-30148 GCA_003317085.1 Hucho hucho
CCTTTGACAGCTCTTTGGTCTTGGCCATAGTGGAGTTTGGAGTGTGACTGTTTGAGGTTGTGGACAGGTGTCTTTTATACTGATAACAAGTTCAAACAGGTGCCATTACTACAGGTAACGAGTGGAGGACAGAGGAGCCTCTTAAAGAAGAAGTTACAGGTCTGTGAGAGCCAGAAATCTTGCTTGTTTGTATGTGACCAAATACTTTTTTTCCACCATAATTTGCAAATAAATTCATAAAAAATCCTACAATGTGATTTTCTGGATTTTGTTTCCTCATTTTGTCTGTCATAGTTGAAGTGTACCTATGATGAAAATTACAGGCCTCTCTCATCTTTTTAAGTGAGAGAACTTGCACAATTGGTGGCTGACTAAATACTTTTTTGCCCCACTGTATGTGATGAGATGAGAGTTTGTGCAAAGGGGGGTCAATGCAGATAGTCCGAGTAGCTATTTCGCAGTCTTATGGCTTGGGGGTAGAAGCTGTTGTTGGTTCCAGACTTGGTGCAACGGTACCGCTTGCCATGCGGTAGCAGAGAGAACAGTCTGACTTGGGTGGCTGGAGTCTGACAATTTTAAGGGCCTTCCTCTGACACCACCTGGTATAGAGGTCCTGGATGGCAGGGACCTCGGCCCCAGTGATGTACTGAGCCGTAAAAACTACCCTTTTTAGCCCCTTGCGGTTGCATGCCAAGCAGTTGCCATATTAAGTGGTGATGCAGCCAGTCAAGATGCTCTCAATAGTACAGCTGTATAACGTTTTGAGGGCCGGTGCCAAATCTTTTCAGCCTCCTTAGGGGGAAGAAGCGTTTTTTGTGCCTTCACAACTATGATGGCGTGTGCGGTCCACGTTAAATCCTTAGTAATGTGGACACCGAGGAAGTTGAAGCTCTCGACCTACTCCAGCGATTTGGATGAGGCCATACTCAGCTTCCTGTAGTCCACGATCAGCTCCTTTGTTTTGCTGATGTTGAAAGGTTGTTTGAGGACTCAAGTAACATACTTCCTTGTACTTGTCAAAGGAAGTGTGTGACCTTTTCTTTGCCTTGCATTTTGCTAATTATATCCACTTATTACAGTATTGGCACGGCACATTGTTACCTCTCTGATTTTCTCAGCATTTCCATGGTGGGCTGGTTAGATGAAGCACTCAGACTGTAGTTATAACACCATTCAAATATTTTATTACTTCTCAAATGAACACCATAGAGAAAAAGTTGACACTCGTTTTTTATGTAGATTTACAAATCTTCTTCAGAGATTCAGCCTCTCTTTAACCTCCCATCAGTCAGCTTATTCATACTCACACGTTTACTTTTCATAATCTTCAAATGTAACCACTTAATTGTGAAGAAAGTCAAAACATTAGCCGCCATTTCTTATGCATGCTCACACGTTGCCCACACACCACCTGGTGTCCGTGTGAATTGGCCCGGCTGCAGTCTTCCTGTACACTTATACTGTGTAAAATTAAGGCTGGTGTTGGTATTCTAGTACACTTCTGGAGGAGGTTATGCTCTACAGTTTAATCTCCTCTCATTGACAAACGGAATAGGATTTGCAGTTCGATGTTTAATTTGAATCTGCCCCAAATCGTATTTACTGTCAAAGCCTATGTTTACCTTCTACGCATCACTTATTTTTAATTAGTGGTACCATACACTTGATAATCTAATGATATGCTCAATTTCCTTCTATGGCATTTTAAGGAATTGTAGTCTAAATTCAAATGTATTTAATTCCTTTTACCTGGCAATCGTTTTCATTTGGAGCTTGACCTGGTAAGGCTCTTTGAAAATGTCCTCATTCTTCAGAAGAATCTACACTGAAAAAAATATAAACGCAACATGTAAAGTGTTGGTCCCATGTTTCATGAGCTGAAAAAAAAGATCCCAGAAATGTTCAATACGGATAAAAATCTTATCACACATGTGGTGCACAAATTTGTTTACATCCCTTTAAGTGAGCATTTCTCCTTCGTCAGGATAATACATCCGCCTGATAGGTGTGGCATATCAAGAAGCTGAGTAAACAGCATGTATTACACACCTTGTGCTGGGGACAGTAAAAGGACACTCTAATTTGCAGTTTTGTCACAATGCCACAGAAGTCTCAAGTTTAGAGGGCGTGTGCAATTGGCATGGTGACGGCAGGAATGTCCACCAGAGCTGTTGCCAGAGAATTTAATGTTATTGTCTACCATAAGCCACCTCCAACATAGTTTTAGAGAATTCAGTAGTATGTCCAACCAGCCTCACAACCGCAGACCACGTGTATAGCATCGTGTGGGCTAGTGGTTTGCTGATAACGTTGTGAACAGAGTGCCCCGTGGTGGCGGTGGGGTTATGGTATGGGCAGGCATAAACTACAGACAACGAACACATATATATATTTTTTGTATTTGTGACCAACAGATACATATCTGTATTTCCAGTCCTGTGAAATCCAGAGATTAGGGCCTAATGAATTTATTTCAATTGACTGATTTCCATATATGAACTGTAACTCAGTAAAATATTTGAATGTTGCAGTTAGTTCAGTGTAATACAGATGGCACAACGTGAGTTTCTCTTCCTTTCTCCAGATACTTGCTGCGAGTTCAAGCCATTAAAACGTAGTTCTCAGCTTATTTTCACCACCGGTGACTTTCAATGTCAGAACATTAAGTCTAACCACATACGAGATGTATCTATCTCCCTAAGTCCTCTGGATTGTGTTCCTACAATGGACAGATACAGTACCATGCAAAAGTTTGGACACACCTACTAATTCAAGGGATTTTCTTTATTTTTTACTATTTTCTACATTGTAGAATAATAGTGAAAACAAACTATAAAAACACATATGGAATCATGTAGTAACCAAAAAAGTGTTAAACAAAATCAAAGTATATTTTATACCTAATCTGCGTCTCACAAAGACACAGCAGTTGGAACCAAAAATCTAATTTGGACTCATCAGACAAGGAAAGATTTCAATTGCTCGTGTTTCTTGGCCAACGCAAGTCTCTTCTTCTTTGCAGCAATCTGACCATGAAGACCTGATTCTCACAGTCTCCTCTGAACAGTTGATGTTGCGATGTGTCTGATACTTGAACTCTGAAGTATTTATTTGGGCTGCAATTTCTAGGCTGGTAACTCTAATGAACTTTTCCTCTGCAGCAGAGGTAACTCTGGGTCTTCCTTTCCTGTGGCGGTTCTCATGAGAGCCAGTATCTTCATAGCGCTTGATGCTTTTTGCAACTGCACTTGAAGAAACCTTCATGTCTTCAAGTAATGATGGACTGTCATTTCTCTTTGCCTATTTGAGCTGTTCTAGCCACAATATGGACTTTTCTTTTACCAAATAGAGCTATTTTTTATTTTATTTTTTAAAAATTTTACTAGGCAAGTCAGTTAAGAACAAATTCTTATTTTCAATGATGGCCTAGGAACAGTGGGTTAACTGCCTGTTCGGGGCAGAACGACAGATTTGTACCTTGTCAGCTCTGGGATTTGAACTTGCAATCTTTCGGTTACTAGTCCAACGCTCTAAGGCTACCCTGCCGCCCCTATCTTCTGTATACCACCCCTACCTTCTCACAACACAACTGATTGGCTCAAATTAACTTTTAACAAGGCACACCTGTTAATTGAAATGCATTCCATGTGACTACCTCATGAAGCTGGTTGAGAGAATCTCAAATATAATACATTTTGATTTGTTTTACACTTTTTTGGATACTACATGATTCCATGTGTTATTTCATAGTTTTGATGTCTTTACTATTATTCTACAATGTAGAAAATAGTAAAAATAAATAAAAACCCTTGAATGATTAGGTGTCCAAACTTTTGACTGGTACTGCAAATCAGGCTGTATGCCGAACAGCGATCTGGTGGAACACACCTTTAATTGCTTGTGCAAGGATTGCTCATTAGAGGTAAGGTAACGCCCCATTGAGCATTGGCAGGAATATTCTCTCTGCCCAATGAATTTATAGTTTGTGCATGAAATTGTATTTTATTGTGTCCAGCTCATTACTTAATGACAGCTACCAATACTAGCGCGGAAGGACATACAAATAATGGGATCCTAATGGAGGGCCTATATATACACAGCTACTAAATAATGAGAGGGGCAGTTGTCCAAAAGTTAAGACTTGAATATAGATTACGCCTTTTCCCACAGATGGCAATGTAATTGTTTTTTTAAATGATGTGGAAACAACGTTGATTCGACTAGTGTGCCCCCAAAGAGTTGGTGCTATGGCTATGACTTTCGATTGGAATTTCCTTGTTGATGAGAAATCTGTAGAGGACTACTGCGTTTCTCAGTAATGGAAAAGCTTTTCATTAGAGAACACCAACTGAACGAGTTTCTGATTCATTGCAAGCGCTGCCATAAGGCGTATTCTTTCATTTCTGAAGCTTTAACCATAGACGCTAAAAACAACTAACAATATTCGAGACTGGCAATAATTTGTCAATTCAACCTTAAATGGTTATTCAACCCTGATGTCAATTGAGAGCTTCAGCTTGGTTATAACATCTTGGTTACACTGCTGTTGCTGCACAGTGGAGGTATCCTCAGCCACCATGTTTAAGTTTTCAAAACTAATGTTTACAGATTATGATTATTTTCAGCGATACACACGACTGGGAGTTTGTTTTTCCAGTGATCAACAACATTGTCACAGTGAAAAATGTCTGCTGGATTTGAGAGGCGATTAAATAAGGATCTGGAAGAGTTAGGTATAAGTCTAAGACACCAGCAGGGGATATTACCAGCTTCTCTCACACAGTGTTGTTGATGCTAATAAAGAATAGAATGTCCCTGAGTTCTGAAGAATCCACTGACTAAGAATTTGAAATAAGTGACTGACTCAGAGGGCATATTATCGAGAATCAACTTTTGGGAGAAATTATAGAGGTGGTATTGGAACCAAAATACAGCTTATCTGCCAAAGCTAATGTCTATTCTGGTGACGTCTATAAAGGCACCTTGAGTTCTGTGGGTCCTTCAGAAGAAGAGTGATTTTGTGAACGGTCGGGGTAAGGTTATTAAGTGTTTCTAAAGTGTCTTTTGTCCGTTGTCTCAAGAGGAAACTGTATTGTTGTTTGAAGGCTGCTTACACATCTGACCCTGACCATTTGTAATAGGGTGTCTAAGAACTTTGTGAAGGATTTGCCTGTTTTTCATGGCATCATAGAAACCACTTCAAAGCATCATGTTTCAGTTTATATGGCGTGTAGAGGTATATTCTGAGAAATACATTCAATTAATTCTGCAATGCAAGACACCCTATGGCTTTGGCATCTGCATGTCTTGCATCTGTCTGGTGTTGCTGCTTCAAAAATAATCATTTGTGCACGCTACTGACGGCTAATACAGGACTATTAAAGGCCCAGTGCACTACTTTTGTAAGCCCTAGGGGTGCTGCAGCACCCTCAGCACCTTTACTTCCCTCTGCCATTTAAATGTGCTTGAATGAGTCAGCTAAAACTAGTCAGCTAGTTTTATGACAACCAAGACCCATTTCAATATTGAGTGTGGTGGGACATATGGTCTTGCCCAGGAGTGCATATGATTTCAATAAAAGAAGTGAATGCAAGGTAGACTGCACTTTTCATACTGCTATCTGCAGTAATATGCTTGGTGGCCTATTCTGAAGACAAAGCTTGATTTTCTGTGGAAGAATCTTTAAAACAAATCAACAAAGCAATTTACAGTATCAGTCACCAATTTGATTTGTAAGATATTTGTGAACATTTGGTCTGGAGTGTGGTTCTACAATAAAATAACACTTTGAATTTATCCACATTTTATACCATGCCAGAAAAGCTATTGTTATGGTACAGCAGGTTTTGGATGGATGAATCTGCTGCCTAAATAAATAAGTCTGCTGCCTAAATAAATAAGTCTGCTGCCTAAATAAATAAGTCTGCTGCCTAAATAAATAAGTGCATGCCATAGTTAAGTGACAAATACCTCTGGACACACACTGGTTAAATCAACGTTGTTTGTTCGACGTATTTTCAATTAAATTATGTTGAACCAACGTGGACTAGACGTTGAATTGACATCTGTGCCCAGTGGGAAGGCACATAGATCCTCAACTCAACCGTATTAAAATCTCTATACACACCAAAGACAGCATCTCAGGATAGGGGGCCCCTGACCCCAATTTCATATTTTATAATATGAAATAAATTAGGAATTCAGTCAGGGTCTCAATTTACTGTTGAGATATAATAGTAGAATACACAAGGTGTAGGTTTGAAATTTGGTTGTGCATCAGCAGTTTCTCTTGATTTGTCAATCACTGACAGTCACTCAGTTAGCCATGTCAGCCAGTGGAGACTGGTGGGAGGAGCTATAGGAGGATGGGCTCATTGTAGTGGCTAGAATGGAATGGTACCAAACACATTAAGCATATGGAAACTACATATTTGACTCTGTTGCATTTATTTCATTCCAGCCATTACAATGGGCCCGTTCTCCTATAGCTCCTCCCAAAAGCCTCCACTGATGTCAGCTAACAATTTTTAGATTGGTAAATTAGTCTAGCCAGTTATCATGACCGAATACCGACCGGGCACGTGCCCAGGGCCCCTGACCTCCAGGGGATCCCCATAGATTTTTTCACTCTCTCAGAAATCATTAACATGGTATAAGTCATGTCAAAATGTGCAGAACTGTAGAAAACTTACTTTACAAGTGAAAACGTGTCTCTACCCCATGGCAAAATAAGTAGACTTACATTCAATTTTTTGTAAAGTTGACAAATTTTATCTCCACCCCATGGCAGAATGTGTAGAACTGCAGAAAAGTTGATTTAAAACTACATTTTCTCTGAGCCACAGGAGGTTGGTGGCACTGGCTGGAGCAAAATGGTAACAAATACATCAAACACATGGTTTCTATGTGTTTGATGCCGCGCCATTCTAGACATTATGAGCTGTCCTCCACTGCTCTACTCCCCCATGGCAAAATGTGTAGAATTGCAGGAAATGTACTTTAAAACGTACATTTTTCTCTCCGCCGTTAAGAGAGCCAATATACATTTGCCCTCTTGGTGGGAGGTGGCGGAGTCCCCGAACCAAATCTCGCTCAGGGCCCCCAAAAGGCTAGAGCCGGGCCTTGTGGCTGTACCCTGTTTTTATCCCAATAACACAACTTTCAAAAGTGTCTACTACTACAGAGCACTGAGGAAAACACTATCTCCCTCAGTTTGATTGAGGAATTTAGCGCACAAGTCAATATTTGCTTTAAACAGCTAAATAAATGGGGCCATTAGGATTTACTATAGCCTGGGATGATTGACCTATAGTTCAGAGGTTAAAATAAAGACTGCAGCTTTGAATAACCAACTGTACAGCTGTATTGACAAGTTGCCTGAAACATCTGGACAAAGTAGAGTACTGAATATGGTATAATGCCATTTGAGGTGTCTACTGTAGGTATGTCTAAGTCAGAGCTCAGGTGTGAGAGAGAATAACTCCCTCCCACAGCTCAATCTCATTTCAAATACCACCAAGGCCAAACAGACCAGAGATTGACAGATAAAGTGTCTTGGTCAGGCTTGTGATAGTATTTTTTATTCACACTTCAAGGATGCCACTTCCCACTGCTATGGTGCAGATGAGGCTTTGGAAGGGCAGTGTTACAAAGCCTGTCACCTTGCATTACAACTCATTAAGACAATACCTTTAAATAGGCAGAATGACAATAAGTCTTTCCATTAGCAGACTGGGACCGAGACACTCACAAGGGGCTTCATTACCTTCTGTAGACTATGTGATATACCTGTCAAAAACATCCCATGTTTCATTTGAGAGGTCAGAATAATTGGCTGCCGTCACTATACCTGATGAACTGAATAATCAAAAAGTTGTGCATATGAAGCAGACACACAAACTGAGTGTACAAAACTTCAGGAACATTTTCCTAATATTGAGTTGCGTTCCACAGGGATGCTGGCACACCTTGACTCTAATGCTTCCCACAGTTGTGTAAAGTTGCCTAGATGTCCTTTGGGTGGTGGACCATTCATGATACACACAGGAAACTGTTTACACTCTCAAACCGGTGCACCTGGCACCGACTACCGTATCCCGTTCAAAGACATATTTTGTCTTGCCCATTCACCCTCTGAATGGCACACATACACAATCCATGTCTCAATTGTTTCAAGGTGTCTAAAAAATCCTTCTTTAACCTGTCTCCTCATCTTCATCTACACTGATTGAAGTGGATTTAACAAGTGACATCAATAAGTGATCATAGCTTTCACCTCGATTCACCTGGGCATTCTGTCATCTAAAGAGCAGGTGTTCCTAATTTTTTGTATACTCAGCGTATACTTATACAGAATAGCGACACAGAATTGTGCTCTCCTTTGACAGAAACATGTTTTCAGTCGTGATACAGAATGTTTTATTCATGCTATGGACTTCCAGAAAGTTCAAAACAATGTCAGAAAAGAAAAGATGCAGTTGGGATACATCTGCAGGCCATTGTTGAAACAGTGGGTACCTGAATATTGAGTCTCAGTATGCAGAACACAAGAAATCATGCTGAGAGTTGCTACTCTTACCGTTCCTGAACCCTGACATCTCTTATTGGCACTTATGGTACTTATAAATTTGCTCAAGCCGTAACTTTAACTGAAAGCCTATCAATGCAAAGTGATCTGTTTATCATATCTGCACAGTCACTTTAATTATACATTCATGTACATACTACCTCAATTGGGCCAACCAACCAGTGCTCCCGCACATTGGCTAACCGGGCTATCTATCTGCATTGTGTCCCACCACCCACCACCCGCCAACCCCTCTTCTACGCTACTGCTACTCTCTGTTCATCATATATGCATAGTCACTTTAACCATAGCTACATGTACATACTACCTCAATCAGCCTGACTAACCGGTGTCTGTATGTAGCCGCGCTACTTTTATAGCCTCGCTACTGTATATAGCCTCGCTACTGTATATAGCCTGTCTTTTTACTGTTGTTTTATTTCTTTACTTACCTATTGTTCACCTAATACCTTTTTTGCATTATTGGTTAGAGCCTGTAAGTAAGCATTTCACTGTAAGGTCTACACCTGTTGTATTCGGTGCACGTGACAAATTAACTTTGATTTGATTTGATTTGGCATGTCTTGTGTTGACAAAACTGAGCAAACACACAGAGCCGACATTATGAGCTAATTTATGCCTCACACAAAGTGAATCCATAATGAAACGAGGTGCACCCTAATGTAAACAATTAAAGCTGAAATGAAAATGTACACCTTCAAGGAAAAATGTCATAATATTTGACAAACTGTAGGCTACAGTGACCTATAATTTCAACATTATGTAGATATTGAAGTGCTGTTATTATGAAAACAAAAGCTTTAAAGAACTGAACAATAAATTAGAAAATATGCAGCCGTGCATGCAGACGTACAGTAAGGTTGATAATTCAGCCAATACTCATCTCCCCTATCAATTGGCAACTTTCAAACCTCTATGGCCTATGATGGTACTGTTTTGTGTGAAAATGTGTATGTGCAAAAAGTATCCAGTTTCCTCAAAGCCCTCTGATAAACGTCAAATATCTTTGTCGCCGTCACATGGAATTCATCACACACAGTCCCTGCAGAATGGATGATTGGTGATGACACAACATTGCAGAACGCAGCTCTCTTTGGAGATGGTCGGAGATCCCTAACATTCTTTAAACACCCCTTTGTCAATTCCTGTTTGTGAATGCAATTAAAGCATTCATCAAAGTGAGACCAAAACTTAAAGGTAAAGTTTGCATTAATGTCCTGGCATCATTAAATGACTCATACAAACACATTGGCATATTCTTTATCCTGACTAATACAAAAGACTTCCATGCCCTTGAAAAATATTTTGTGAAATATAAAACATGTATTTTTCACTTAATGAGTTTGCAATGTTTTCTTATCAGACAAAGAGGTCGATTCGCCTAGTGATATAGGCAGCAGCTCTATAGAGATGAGATGACTTGGAATTCAATAATAAAGTAATGCGATTAAATGATGGTTAACAAGTGATTAGCAGTAATGTGCAGTCTACCATCATGGGACTTTTATTAATTGTTTTATTCTGTGTTATAGCATTTTTTTTATTGTTTAATAGTCAAACCAAACCGAACCGACCTCAAAAAGCACTAATCGCTCAGCCCTAAAATCTAGCAAATGGCAAAATGCCCAGAAAGCTTTTTCTTCTCATAAAATAGCAGTAATATACAGTACCAGTCAAAAGTTTGGAGACCTGCTCATTGAAAAGTTTTTATTAAATTTTTTACTATTTTCTACATTGTAGAATATCAGAAGACATCAAAACTATGAAATAACACGTATGGAATCATGTAGTAACCAAAAAAGTGTTAAACAAATCAAAATATATCTTATATTTGAGATTCTTCAAAGTAGCCACCCTTTGCATTGAGGACAGCTTTGCACACTCTTGGCATTCTCTCAACTAGCTTCACCAGGAATGCTTTTCCAACATACTTGAAGGAGTTCCCACATATGCTGAGCACTTGTTGGCTGCTTTTCCTTCACTCTGATTGTGCAGGCCAGATCATCTGACGCAGCACTCCATCACTCTCCTTCTTGGTCAAATAGCCCTTACACAGAATTCTAAATAAATCACAGACAGTGTCACCAGCAAAGCACCCACACACCTCCTCCATTCTTCACGGTGGGAACGACACATGCAGAGATCATCCGTTCACCTACTCTGCGTCTAACAAAGACATGGTGATTGGAACCCAAAATCTCAAATTTGGACTAATCAGACCCATGGACAGATTTCCACCAGTCTAATGTCCATTGCTCGTGTTTCTTGGCCCAAGCAAGTCTCTTCTTCTTATTGGTGTCCTTTAGTAATGGTTTCTTTGCAGCAATTCGATCATGAAAGCCTGATTCATGCAGTCTCCTCTGAACAGTTGATGTTGAGATGTGTCTGTTACCTGAACTCTGTGAAGCATTTATTTCGGCTGCATTTTATGAGGCTGATAACTCTAATGAACTTATCCTCTGCAGCAGAGGTAACTCTGGGTTTTTCTTTCCTGTGGCAGTCCTCATGAGAGCCAGTTTCCTCATAGCGCTTGATGGTTTTTGCGACTGCACTTTAAGAAACTTTGAAAGTTTATGACATTTTCCGGATTGACTGACCTTCATGTCTTAAAGTCCTTCAAGACTGTTGGAAAAGCATTGCAGGTGAAGCAGGTTAAGAGAATGCCAAGAGTGTGCAAAGCTGTCATCAAGGCAAAGGGGGGCTACTTTGAAGAATCTTTGAAGAATTTGTTTAACACTTTTTTGGTTACTACATGATTCCATGTGTTATTTCATAGTTTTGATGTCTTCACTATTATTCTACAATGTAGAAAATATAAAAAATAAAGAAAAAACCTTTAATGAGTGTCCAAACTTTTGACTGGTTCTGTATATTCTGGAATTTATAGATGCTTACTTTCAGAATCGATTCCATCAAAATAACTAAAACATATGGGTCCATTAACCTAGAAAATAAAGATATGTTGCATCCCAAACACCAGCTGTCTCAATAGTTTCATCCCACTTGGGGTAATTTCTTAGATGTTGGGCTGACAAGGTTACAGTATCTAAATGTTGACTGACGCAAGGTTACAATATCTTGTCCTGCTTGAGCTGCGCCCAAATCAGCAGTGGTGGTATTGTGCGACCATGGTTAATAGAAGTGTTTATCTGGCTGACCAGGAGGAAGATTATGAAAGATGGTTGCTTGTAGATGTTAATGATGGTGTAATCAGTTAGACCTGACCCATGCTATCTGCATGAACACAGGCATTCCTGCAAACACAAATGTATCATTAGGACGTCCTCTGAACATCACAAAATGGTCACCTAAAGTCGTCAGTACGTTGTCTCATAGTTCTGTGGAGGTTTTTTTCTAGTTTCGGGGACATCTCCAAGGACATGTAGGATGTTCTTATGTTGTCATGGCCAACCCTGGATGTTTTTGTCTAGAACCGGGTTTGTTCTGTGGACTTCCAAGGACATTTATTGGATGCTCTTAGATCGTTCTGTCCTGGTCCCCTGGAGGTTTTTGTATAGTTCCCAATTTGTTCCGGGGAAGTCACCTGATGGTTAAAAAAAACTATACCCTGGTCATGCACACCCTCATTTCATTACACATCACCCCTTGTTACTGTAGCCAAGCCCATTAACGCCCTGACTGATAAGTCACTGATCCATTCACAGCTTTTTTTTTCTTGGAATGTTATGTTCCCCAGCAAGAAAAACAAAAATGTCGCTCAAACAGTAGGGGGAACTAACATACAATCACTGACAACGACTAAAAAAAATTGTGGGGTGCTAGGAGGGGTTCTGAAAGACACTCATGGGGGTGACTAGCAACAACAACTGAGACTTAAAAGACAGTGACTATTAACACCCACTCAATCTACCCAAGGGGCAAACAAAATTAAAACTAAGACAAAAATTGGACCGGAAGCAAACTAAAAAGTGGAGCAAAACGAACACACGGAAGATCAGATAAAGGATTGTTTTTTTAAGAAATCAAATCGGGAGAGCCAAGTAAAGGTGTTAACCCTCCACATTTCTCAAGCCAACTGGAGCACTGGGCCAGCTGCTCTTAAATATCACTTGTGCTAGCACAGGTGTAACACATACAGACTAACGAGGTAACACCAATCATGTGAGCCCAACGTGCTAATGTCCAACCTCGAAATATACAGTACCAGTCAAAAGCTTGGACTCACCTAATCATGACATTACGGTGTATACAACAGCCAACTTTCTGGAACATAAACATATCTTATATGGGGAGAAAGCTTAAATTCTTGTTAATCTAACTGCAGTGTCCAATTAACAGCAGCTATTACAGTGAAGAAATACCATGCGAGAAGAGTTTGAGAAGAGTGCACAACAACAACAAAAATGTTGTCATGGCAACTGGTTTGATACATTCACCTCTGAAGGGAAATAATGTACTTACATTCAGTAATCTTGCTCTGATTTGTCATCCTGACGGTCCCAGAGATAAAACGTAAAATGTTCAACTGTAGGAACTGGGGTCTACAGTTTCACCCCACTGCTGTCTCTGGTGCCACACCAACCCCGCCAGGCCATGTGGATGTGTGAAAGTTAGTGTATAAGCTAATGGTCCATCATGTATGACATTCCTGGGAGTGTGTAAACTGTGTAAACATTTGTGTATGTTCTCTATAGTTCGGCACATTTGGGCAAACTCCTGGCAGACTTGATACAAAATATTGTGCAGTAATGTAATTCTGTCATCTGGTGGCCAAAATCTAAATTCCACCTAGACTCCTATCTGAAAGTATAGCCTTTCTCTTGCATTTCAAAGATGAAAAAAAGAAAAAAAAAGAAAACGCATGTTTTTTTGTTCTGTATTCTCTTTTACCAAATCTAATGTGTTATACTCTCCTACATTCATTTCACATTTCCTTTCAAATGGTATCAAGATTACGCATATCCTTGCTTCAGGTCCTGAGCTTCAGGCAGTTAGATGTAGAAAATAGTAAAAATAAAGAAAAACCCCTGTAAGGTCTACACTTGTTGTATTCGGCGCATGTGACTAATACAATTTGATTTGATTTGATTTATGGTCCTGAGGTTAACATCACGTTTTAATGTTCCTAGAACTTTCTCAAAACGTCAGTAGGATAACGTCTCGCCGAAATCCTTAAAGGGACCTAATTGGAACGTCGCCTAAGGTCCTTAGGACGTCCCATTTTTTCTGGGATGTCTAAACATTGACAGATCAGAACAGATCTTGACAATTACACAAACGTGGAGTCGTCAGGAACCAAAATCAATAGCCATCAATCAATTCCATTACCTTTGCCATTCAAAATACGGTGTACTTCAATTAAGGATTCCCAGCCTTTCCTTCCATTGCTAATCAATAAACGTTAACAAAGAAAGGGGCCTGTTTTCTCACTGAACTGAGGCTTTCTGGTTAAACGAGATAGCCACACACGGTACACATGTCTCTCAAGGCAGTAAACACTGCATGCAGCGCTTCCTTTTAGTAAAGAAAAATCACAAAGATGGATAAAATCTCAGAATTATTCTATTTCAAACCATTGAAATGGATATTTGACCAATACAACAACAGCTATGATGGCCTTATAAGCCACTGCATCAACATTCTCTTTTATACTAATTAAGCAACAGGAAGCTGTTACAGACAGTTTGTGGATAAACTACCCCCTATCCCATTCAATGCCCCTTTGGATGTAGCAAAGCCATACAGTGTACACAGAGGCTATACTATAACGATATTATGGGTCTGTGATGTAGGGGGATTAGGCATTTGTAAAATAAAATTATTGTAATGGAACTTAAATCAGAATACATAGGAGCATAGCAGAATACATAGAACCGATATGAACTCCAACATCATCCTGCCTCTCAATGACGTCCCCAACTCCCTGTCTTGGTCATGGAATATTTATAGCCTTTATTAAGATGCTAGCATAATCTCATGATGTGATACGGTTAAATAGGTAATCAAATACAGCGCCCACCTCACTGCCAGGGCATCAGTCCCTCTGCAACGCCCCTGACTGGGACACAAGGTTCTGTGATTAGTTACGCTTCTGAATGGAAGATGAGGAAAGTCACAGTGAGTCATGACTTTGTGAGCTGTAGACCCTGAATGGAGCATTTAATCGTTGTGGTTACTGCTTAAACCTAATATGAAAATGGTTTGTGTGCACTTGCAAATGAAAATGCGCTGGCTGAGATTGTTATCAGAAGACTAAGGAAAATTACAGGATGCAGAATTTCATGGGAACCCCGTTCTAGTGTACTTTTTTAATGACTATAAACTGCGATTCAGATTATATAGCAGGCTATCATAACATAGTGTTAATGGTATTCCGTAAAAGAGAATGAGGCGCTAGTGGAATGAAGAGTGATTGAGTGAGTAATCAAACTCAAAAAGTGGTATGGTTATCCCAGGACAATGGACAGAAGAATTATTTTGAAGTTAAAGATCACAGTGGTCTGGGACCGGGAGCTGAAAAGTTCAAAGATAAAGCCTCACTCCATTTGGAGTCTGACATAATGTAGACTCTGGAGGCATCCCTCCCCGGGTGCCAGTGAACAAAGCGAAGGGCTTACTCTTGATAAGAGGATTGCCAGGGTCTGGTGCACACAGCAGGTTGTGTCACCCAGACAGGGATCAATACACAGGCTTGAAAACAAGTTCGCAAGCCTTTAAATCCTGGACCACAAACCTCTAGTCGCCACAGACCTCACATCACACATGCCCTATACTGTGGCCTGTTATGCCAAAAACAGTGTCCCCCTCTGCGTCACAATGGGATTCGATTAGATCTTATCGTCTGTTGCTATTTCAATGGTGCAATGAGCTAATGCGTAGAATTTTGGAGAACTTTACAGTCAAATGGACGTTCCTTTCATCCCAGCTAGCTAGATAAACAAACCTGCGCTCGCAACCATTTCAATTGAATTTATCTCATTTTCCTCTGTCTTTGACGGCACGCGCCTCTCTCAATCATAACAATCAGAACACAGCAACCAGCATAGCAACGAACACTATCAATGTTTTACTATCAAAGGCCCTAGCAACGGACGCTAATCCAATCCTGTTGTGATGCAGAGGTGGACACCATTTGAGTTACAGTACTTGGACAGGGACTGTTCTGAGCACTTATGACTTCGACTTGATGCTGGTGTGAGGAGATGAGCCAGGGCCATCTTCCATAACCAAGGTCCCTCAGTCTGTTACTATACACTCTGATGCATAACAATGAGTGACTTATTTCCCACAGCTGCCTTGAATGAAGGAGCTGCTGATATCTTTAGCTATACCACTGAAGTATAAGAGAACATGATGTGCTCTCGTCTCTTTTGTTGGACAAAGTGTAGGACGTTCATCCAAACCCATACAGTAACAGTGTTATTTTTTAAATTAACCCTTACTGTATAAACATTATAAAAACTGGTTGAAATCTCTTTTTTTATTTTCTTTAACTAGACAAATAAGTTTACAATGACGGCCTACACCGGCCAAACCTGGATGACGCTGGGTCAATTGTGCGCTGCCCTATGGGACTCCCAATCACAGCCGGTTTGGCCGGTTTGGCTCATCTGGTAGTTTTTCTTGTCAAATTAAACAAATGTTATTTCTACACTTAGAAAAAAAGGTGCTATTTAGAACCGAAAAGGGTTATTTGGCTGTCCCCATAGGAGAACCCTTTGAAGAAACCCTTTTGGTTGCGTGTAAAACCCGTTCCACAGAGGGTTCTACGTGGAACCCTAAAGAGTTCTAACTGGAACCGAAAAGGGTTTTCCTATGGGGACATCCCCAGAACCCTTTTGGAACCCTTTTCTAAGAGTGTAGCCTTCATATTTTCCTAGCTATCAACCAACATATTCCTTTTTAGTATTCCTTCCAGCATTGATTTTGTTACTTACATTCTGACTAAACTTCCTAGCATCTCCCTAACTCTCTTTACCCTAGCTTCCGTCTCTGCCCCATCTCTCTCTTCTCTCTTTTGGACACGGCCCGCTATCAAAACCTGCGGGCTCTCCTTCACCGCAGCCAACGTGAGTAAAACATTTAAACGTGTTAACCCTCGCAAGGCTGCCGGCCCAGATGGCATCCCTAGCCGTGTCCTCAGAGCATGCGCAGACCAGCTGGCTGGTGTGTTTACGATCCTTATCCCAGTCTGCTGTTCCCACATGCTTCAAGAGGGCCACCATTGTTCCTGTTCCCAAGAAAGCTAAGGTAACTGAGCTAAATGACTAACGCCCCGTAGCACTCACTTCTGTCATCATGAAGTGCTTTGAGAGACTAGTCAAGGATCATATCACCTCCATCCTACCTGACACCCTAGACCCACTCCAATTTGCTTACCGTCCCAATAGGTCCACAGACGGCGCAATCACAATCAAACAAAACACTGCCCTAACCCATGTGGACAAGAGGAATACCTATGTAAGAATGCTGTTCATCGACTACAGCTCAGCATTTAACACCATAGTACCCTCCAAACTCGTCATTAAGCTCGAGACCCTAGGTCTCGACCCCGCCCTGTGCAACTGGGTCCTGGACTTCCTGACGGGACGCCCCCAGGTGGTGAGGGTAGGAAACAACATCTCCACCCCGTTGATCCTCAACACTGGGGCCCCACAAGGGTGCGTTCTCAGCCCTCTCCTGTACTCCCTGTTCACCCATGACTGCGTGGCCAAGCATGCCTCCAACTCAATCATCAAGTTTGCAGATGACACTACAGTGGTAGGCTTGATTACCAACAACAACGACGAGACGGCCTACAGGGAGGAGGTAAGGGCCCTCGGAGTGTGGTGTTAGGAAAATAACCTCTCACTCAACGTCAACAAAACAAAGGAGATGATCGTGGACTTCAGGAAACAGCAGAAGGAGCAGCCCCCTATACACATTGACGGGACAGTAGTGGAGAAGGTGGAAAGTTTTAAGTTCCTCTGCGTACACATCACGGACAAACTGAAATGGTCCACCCACACAGACAGCGTGGTGAAGAAGGCGCAACAACGCCTCTTCAACCTCAGGAGGCTGAAGAAATGTGGCTTGTCACCAAAAACACTCACAAACCTATACAGATGCACAATCGAGAGCATCCTGTCGGGCTGTATCACCGCCTGGTACCTCAACTGCTCCGCCCACAACTGGAAGGCTCTCCAGAGGGTAGTGAGGTCCGCACAACGCATCACCGGGCGTAAACTACCTGCCCTCCAGGACACCTACACCACCCGATGTCACAGGAAGGCCAAAAAAATCATCAAGGACAACAACCACCCGAGCCACTGCCTGTTCACCCCGTTATCATCCAGAAGGCGAGGTCAGTACAGGTGCATCAAAGCTGGGACCGAGAGACTGAAAAACAGCTTCTATCTCAAGGCCATCAGACTGTTAAACAGCCATCCCTAACATTGAGTGGCTGATGCCAACATACTGACTCAAATCTCTAGCCACTTTAATAATAAAAAATTTGGATGTAATAAATGTATCACTAGCCACTTTAAACAATGCCACTTTATATCATGTTTACATATCCTACATTACTCATCTCATATGTATATACTGTACTCTATACCATCTACTGCATTTTGCCTATGCCGTTCGGCCATCGACTCAAATCTCTAGCCACTTTAATAATTAAAAATTGGATGTAATAAATGTATCACTAGCTACTTTAAACAATGCCACTTTATATAATGTTTACATATCCTACATTACTCATCTCATATGTATATACTGTACTCTATATCATCTACTGCATCTTGCCTATGCCGTTCGACCATCGCTCATCCATATATTAATATGTACATTACTCTTATTCATTCCTTTACACTTGGGTGTATATTTTATTTTTTATTTTACCTTTATTTTACTAGGCAAATCAGTTAAGAACAAATTTTAATTTTCTTTGACCGCCTAGGAACAGTGGGTTAACTGCCAGTTCAGGGGCAGAATGACAGATTTGTACCTTGTCAGGTCGGGGAATTTCAGTTACTAGTCCAACGCTCTAACCACTAGGCTAGAGCGTTGTTGTTGTAGTTGTTGTGAAATTGTTGGATTACTTGTTAGATACTACTGCATCGTCGGAACTAGAAGCACAAGCATTTCGCTACACTTCCATTAAGATCTGCTAACCATGTGTATGTGACAAATAACATTTGATTTGATTTGCTCCCTCCCTCATTCTCTGTGACCAGGCATCACAGTGTACCGGTAGTGAATCAGAGCATTGATTTAATCGTTTTTTTTTGCCTTTGTCACTTTAAATACATGTCTGATCATAAGGGCACTTGTAGAGATAAGATAAAGATAGTAAAGTTAGTGAGGATGTGAAAAGATGTCACTCAAAGTGGTAAAGCCTCGTTAGAGTGTTGGGTCTTTCCACATCACTGCCATGTCACTGCAGGGACATGGCAGTGATGTCGTAATGTCTCAGATTTCTCTAAGTGACATTTTGAGACTGGTTAGCCACAGGCTAATGCTATCAACAACAATCAGTTCACAGTCTGATACCTAACAGGACCAAAGCATAGTACTTATTGGATCACAAAGTAACAGGCATGACATTAAAAAACACGTTTTTCCCAATAATGTTGATGCTGACTTCATCCATCCAGTGTGTGTGTGTGTGTGTGTGTGTGTGTGTGTGTGTGTGTGTGTGTGTGTGTGTGTGTGTTTGTGTGGGCACTCGTTGACATGTGCTGTGTGTGTCTCCATGCTCAGACACATATACAGACACACTTCTTGCTTCTTTAACCAACTCTCTGCCTCAGGGTAGGAGGACCTACTAAAGCATAAATAATTGCAGGCGCCTCAGCTCGGTACTTTCACAAGTAATGTCTCTGCTAGGTAAATACATTCACTGTGACAACTTTGACATCAACTTGGCACTTCATGTTTTGTCTATATTTTCTTATTCCGATGAGATGAGCTCATACGGAGAGTTACACAACAAGGTTCATTGTCCCCTTTTTCTGATTCTATGCTCTGTTCAATTCAGCCCTTCTTCGGGCCATGCTTTTTTTATGCTGGTGTCCTACAAAACAAGAAAAATGATAATTTAATCAAATTAATATCAATGAAGAGATTAATGTTTCCAACTACAGTTACCATTGTCAGAGGAAATTAGATTTAATAGACGACAGTGTTACCCTTCAACATTATTTTTCATTAGATAATATTGTTTCACAGATCTGCCATCGAAAATAACATTCACAAATAATGGATTTCATTCATAAATTAAGAAAAATTCAGCAGAATTAACTTTAAAGTTTAAATCAAGTTAAGTTTATTCTCTCTGTCTCTTTGAAACATTGGAGTACTGTTCTCTGCAATGTTAATAGGGCAACAGTAATGGCCATTTTGTTCCACTGGGGCCGCTAATATTGAACTTTTGTTCACCATCCTTCAGTTATTTTATATTAATTGAATATGACTTTAATAAACATGACTTGAATAATAAGTACTGCCATGTCACAGGTTACTTATGTTCTGTATAGGCAAAGAAGGAGGAAAGACAAGTGAAATCTCATACACTAAAAACTGTTTCTCTGGACAAAATAGAATAGGCATGGTTATGTAATGTAATACAAAGTAAATTATTTATAACAATGAGCTACTCAATCTTTGCTTTGGATTATAAAGCTTTTTATGTAAGTGTGACTGACTCTGACGTATCCCCTACTTATCCACTAAGAATTATTTCCAGCAATAATAGCGGAACTGTCACAAGTCTGTAATCTCTATTCAATGATGATAATGGCTGTCTTCTCTCTCCATAATAATTAAGTTCACACAATATGTAATTTAGGTGCTGTTGAATACAACCGCATTCACTGTACACAGCTGGAAATACATCCCCTATAGGCGCTGCCCCTGCAAACAATAATGAGTCGTGGGACGTCCCTGGGATGTTACGAAAATGGTCGCCTAAAGTTGTCAGAACATTGTCACAGTCCCTGGAGGTTTTGTCTAGTTCCTGGATGGTCCTGGGAACGTCCCCAATGTCGTTTTTAGGACATTCTTAGGACGTGTGTCATGGTCCACTGGAGGTTTTGTCTGGTTCCCGGTTGGTCCTGGGGACATTTTTAAGGCGTGTTTTGGTACATTGTGTCATGGTCCCCTGGAGGTTTTGTCTAGTTCCCGGTTTGTCCTGTGGATGTCACCTGTTGGTTGAAAAATGTTAATGTTTTACCCAGGGCAACGGCACCCTAGTTCTATTACACATCACCCCTTGTTACTGTTGCCAAGCCCATCAAGGCCCTGATTGGTGAACCACTGATCCAGTTAATTGTCTTTTGGCAATGCCAGGAACATCCCCACACAGTGCTTTTTACATACAGTGTTTTCAACTTACATATTTGTGACACTTTGACATACATGATTGCATTCTGTATGTTTATTCATACAGTAATTATTATTTACCATGTCCTCACCTGGGATTTGAACTCACAACATCTGGTTCACAGCATTCCAATATTCCTGCTACTCCATCTTGTCTGTATCAATGAATGATTTCCCCTGAAGGCCTATTCCTACACTTTGTACTTCAAAGTACAGCCCCCAATATAGTATGGCATTGGTTGAAGCTCAATGTTAAATTCACTGTTAAATTAAAATCTCCCTACCATCATATCTAAGCCAATATGACACCAATGTGTTTTATTTTTTACAACCGTACAGCTGGCGACCGAAGTCAGCGCGCATGCGGCTTGCCCTCCACATTAGTCGCTAGAGGGCGATGGGACAAGGACATCCCAGCTGGCTAAACCCTCCCCTAACCCGGACAATGCTGGGCCAATTACGCATCGCCTCATCCGTCTCCCGGTCGCGACCGGCTGCGACGCAGGCCGGGATTGAACCTGGGTCTGTAGTGACGCCATGACAGAGCACAAACAAAAAAGATAGTGAACGTCCTTGGCTGCTATTAAACATGTAGATAGCCAACAACTGTCCACATGAACTGGGATTCATCGGACAAGACAAAGTTTTTCCACACCTCAATTATCCGGTGTTGGTAATCGCATGCCATGTTTTTCATGCAATGTTTTCCACACCTCAATTATCCAGTGTTGGTGATCGCATGCCAGTGTTATTGTCTACTGCACTGGCCCATCCGCGACAAGGATTGACGACTTGTGAGTTCCGAGATGTCGTTCTGCACACCACTGTTGTACTGTGCCGTTATTTGTCTGTTTGTGGCCCGCCTGTTAGCTTGCATGATTCTTGCCATTCTCCATCAACCTCTTTCACCAACGAGCTGTTTTCATCCACAGGACTGCTGCTGACTGGATGTTTTTGTTTGTAACACCATTCTTGGTAAACCCTAGACACTGTCGTGCGTGAAAAGCCCAGGAGGGCGGCCATTTCTGAGATACTGGATCTGGCACTGGCACTGACGATCATACCACGCTCAAGGTCACTCGTTTTGCCTATTCTAATGTTCAATTGAACTGTAACTGAATGCCTCAATGCCTTTCTGCCTGCTTTATATTGCAAGCCAAGGCCATGTGACTCACTGTCTGTAGGAGCAATCCATTTTTGTGAACGGGGTCAAACCGGCTGTCTACGGTCAAACTGGCTAGCTGGTTTCAGCACAAACAGCTGTTAGCTAGCCTACATTTCCTCAGCAAAGACCAGCCTCTCACAACACAAACTGTAGCTGATTAAAAATTAATTGTCTTGCTAAAAAACAGTTACCCGGCCAATGCACATGCAAGTAACGCATCGGCTGTGCATTGCAGAGATTGTACACATGCTAGCTAGCTAGCTAATTAGCTAGATCAACACGAGATATGTCGCTGTTTGAGAATCCTGAACAAATCCCGGACCTTATGATTCCTTAATTCAGTACACTCCCTCCTCTGTCAATGCAATTTTCTTCATGACATTTTAATCCAAATTTGCACTGACTGATCAACAGTGTCAAGTTACTTTTCAGTGTTCCCAAAAATCTGAACCCATTAAGCAAAATTACATTTAAAATACATATTTTATCCAGACGTTGAAGTTAGGTTCATTTTAGGTTCTGAATGAAAGGTGAAAATATGTATTTTCCGGACGTTGAAAATAGGTATTTTCCGGGCGTTGAAATCTGGTTCATTTTGGGTTCTGAATGAATGTTGAAAAGACTTTCTCAACTTTTTTTTTTACTTTACTGTACTGCACTCAGCTGTGCTCAGATGTTCTCAAACCTCTCCTCGGGGACCCCAGACATTTAACAATTTTGCTGTAGTTCTGAACTAGCTATTCATTTATTTTACATTTTAGTCATTTAGCAGACACTCTTATGCGACTTACAGATTTCATCTTAAGATAACTAGGTGAGATTCAAGAGCTTGAGAATTAATTGACAAGTTGAATCAGGTGTGCTAGCTCTGGAATAGATCAATTACATGGAATGGCCTTGGGTCCCCATAGAGAGGTTTGAGAACCACTACTGTACTGTGCTGTCCCAACTTGTGAAACATAAATATCTATGATTGGCTCAGATTTGGTCCAGTCCGGACCCAACCAAATCTAAACCAATTATATACGTCTATGTTTGGGCCAAATCAAGGCCAGTCCGGATTGGACCCAATCTGAACCAAAACATAGATGTCTATCTATGACTTTTTCATAGCAGGTTAGGATAACTTCTGTAGCAGGTTAAGATAATTAACATAGCAGTTTAGGAGAATTAGGTGAAGATTAGGAAAAGGGTTAGGGTTAGCGAAAATGCTCTCCTAACTTGCTACGAAAAATAACTTGTATCGAAGTGGCGTGGTTTTAGGGAGTCCCGTCCGTGATCGTTGAAATCACGGCCAGTCCAGACCGAACCAAAAAAAGACTGCCGGTCCATAGGTCCCCTTAGTGGGAAGTCGCCATCAACAAGACTCGTACAGATTTTTGTTTGGATTTCCTTCCAAATGCAGCCCACTTATTCAGTACTTTGTGCTTAATGTAAAGCAGCTGTTGTTATTCACCCCCCTCCCCTCTTTAAAGGGAGAATCCATATGTTTTGCTTAAACGCTTAAATGCAAATAGCCATGTCTATGAAGTAATAGCCAGGGCCCGGTTTCCCGATAGTGATGGAACTTAAGCTTACGAGGGTTTTAAGGGTGCTTCGTTTTTATAACGGCCAAAACACCATGCAGGGATAACTTTCAATAAGTGCATTATTAGAGTTGGTATCGATACTGATAGGATCGTTGGTTAGAGCCTGTAAGTAAGCATTTCACTGTAAGGTCTACCTACACCTGTTGTATTCGGCGCACGTGACAAATAAACTTTGATTTGATCAGTGTTCTCCATTCAAATCTTATCTTAACATCAGATACTGGTGACGGATCAGCTCTTACAGAGAAATGATCACATATTTCTGCAAATATTGAGGCGGCTTATTCTAATGCTTAAAATATTTGGCACATCATTGCACACATGTTGTTACGCCTGCACGTCATGAAATTGAGGAAAAAATTACAGACAGTAGCCAACAATTAGCAAAATAAAAAAAATATTTTAGTATGATTGAAATATATGGGCCTATGTAGCCTACTGTATTTATCTTTTAATGCACTCATCTCGGTTTTCATTTAAAGCCTTTTTTTAACCTTTGCTTGTTTGTAACAGTAGCAAGACATGGGCACCTTTGTATTGTTGTCAACTTCCTTTTGAAGTTATTTGAGGTCACAGAGAGACAGATAACCTTCTTGATTCTATGGTTAGCGGAAATCTTTTGTGTATCAAGGGACGCAGAAAGACAAAAAAGCATCTAACGACCCAGTTAGCTGTTCTACGAGTGGTCTGAGGCAGACTGTAAATAACAACTGTTTTCAATTGCAACTTTAGTAACGATTGTTTTGGGAAACAGCTCTGAGATTTAACAATACGCCTATAAAGGTTCTAACGGTGAACTTAGCCTTAAGATAGGTGCGAGACAAAACATTTTTTTTATCATTTGAAGCTCAAATTACATTTTCGAAATACACCGTTTGCATGTGGAAATTTTGTAAAATGTTGTACAATCAACTTCAGGTGTAAAAACCAAGGAAATTAAAAACCAAAAGTTTTAACTGAAAAGTAGGGATTGGTCTGAAGCTGAAAAAGAAAGGAAATTGACATGAGTACCGCATTTCCTACTCCACCCATGCGCTACCAAAGTTTTCCAGCACACAGTTTCGACCTACTACTGTAGCTAAGTTGGTATATTGTACTTCAAACAATGTGTATGCAGGTCACTTATAATTCAAACCTTCTCAAACAGCCTCGTCAGAGGAATAATGGACTTTACAGTGCCCTGCTATTAAAATAATATACAGTACCAGTCAAAAGTTTGGACACACATACTCATTCAAGGGTTTTTCTTTATTTTTACTATTTTCTATATTGTAGAATAATAGTGAATACATCACAACTATTAATTAGCACATATGGGATCATGTAGTAACCAAATAAGTGTTAAACAAATCAAAATATATTTTATATTTGAGATTCTTCAAAGTAGCCACCCTTTGCCTTGATGACAGCTGTGCACACTCTTGGCATTCTCTCAACCAGCTTCACCTGCAATGCTTTCCCAACAGTCTTGAAGGAGTTCCCACATATGCTGAGCACTTGTTGGCTGCTTTTCCTTCACTCTGCGGTCCAACTCATCCCTAACCATCTCAATTGGGTTGAGTTCGGGTGGTTGTGGAGGCCAGGTCATCTGACGCAGCACTCCAGCACTTTCCTTTTTGGTCAAATAGCCCCAACACAGTCTGGAGGTGTGTTGGGTCATTGTCCTGTTGAAAAACAAATGATAGTCCAACTAAGCGCAAACCAGATGGGATGGTGAATCGCTGCAGTATGCTGTGGTAGCCTGCTGGATAAGTGTGCGTTGAATTCTAAATAAATCACAGATAGTGTCACCAGCAAAGCACCATCACACCTCCTCCTCTGTGCTTCATACTAGGAACTACACATGCGGAGATCATCTGTTCACCTACTCTGCGTCTCACAAAGACACTGCTGTTGGAACCAAAAATCTCAAATTTGGAGTCATCAGACCAAAGGACAGATTTCCACCGGTCTAATGTCCATTGCTCGTGTTTCTTCTTATTATTGGTGTCCTTTAGTAGTGGTTTCTTTGCAGCAATTTGACCATGAAGGCCTGATTCACACAGTCTCCTCTGAACAGTTGATGTTGAGATGTGTCTGTTACTTGAACTCTGTGAAGCATTTATTTGGGCTGCAATTTCTGAGACTGGTAACTCTAATGAACTTGTCCTCTGCAGCAGAGATAACTCTGGGTCTTCCTTTCCTGTGGTGGTCCTCATGAGAGCCAATTTCATCATAGCGCTTGATGTTTATCGCAACTGCACTTGAAGAAACTTTCAAAGTTCTTGAAATGTTCTGGATTGACTGACCTTCATGTCTTAAAGTAATGATGGACTGTCGTTTCTCTTCGCTTATTATTATTTCTTGCCATGGTATGAATTTGGTATTTTACCAAATAGGGCTATCTTCTGTATACTACCCCTACCTTGTCACAACACAACTGATTGGCTCAAACACATTAAGAAGGAAAGAAATTACACAAATTAACTTTTAACAAGGCACACCTGTTAATTGAAATGCATTCCAGGTGACTACTTCATGAAGCTGGTTGAGAGAATGCCAAGAGTGTGCAAAGCTGTCATCAAGGCAAAGGGTGGCTACTTTGAAGAATCTTAAATATAAAGTGTATTTTGACTGGTTTAACACTTTTTTGAATACTACATGATTCCATATGTGTTATTTCATAGTTTTGATGTCTTCACTATTATTCTACAATGTAGAAAATAGTAAGAATAAAGAAAAACCCTTGAAAAGTAGGTGTGTCCAAACTTTTGACTGGTACTGTATATATACACACTATATGACCAAAAGTATGTGGACACCTGCTCGTTGAACATCTCATTCCATAATCATGGGCATTTATATGGAGTTGGTCCCCCCTTTGCTGCTTTAACAGCCTCCACTCTTCTTGGAGGCTTTCCACTAGATGCTGGAACATTGCTGCGGGGACTTGCTTCCATTCAGCCACAAGAGCGTAAGTGAGGTCGGGCACTGATGTTGGGAGATTAGGCCTGGCTCGCAGTCGGCGTTCCAGTTCATCCCAAAGATGTTCGATGGGTTTGAGGTCAGGGCTCTTTTGCAGGCCAGTTAAGTTCTTCCACACCGATCTTGACAAACCATTATTTTTATTTTTTTCAGTTACAGTTACAGTGCACATCATACCTTCATCATATTAGTTACATTGACATCTTTGAATTAGACCATTTTCAAGTACGAAACCCATTTTTCCCAGTATTCCTGACCTCTCTCCTCTTGAGTTCTTAAAGCAAAGGTCATACGCTCCATGTGGTGTATTTCTTTAACAATGTTTATCCATTGTGTCACGGTGGGAGGGTCTTTTTGTAGCCATTTCCTAGTGATAGCCTTTTTACTGGCTGTCAGTAGGACCTTCAACAGGTACTTTTCTCTGTTGTGTAAGTTATAAGGTATTTCACCCAACTACAAAGAAATGAATGTTTGTTCTATGTCAAATCCCATAATTTTTCCAATGTTAGATCTTATTTCTCCCCAGTAAGTTTTGATTGCGGGGCAGGTCCAAAATATATGAGAGTGATCCACCCTCAATAGACCGCATTCTTTCCAACAAGGGTGTAGGAAGCCAGTCTGTTTTGATTTCAGTTTAGGTGTTATGAAGAAACGTATAACATTCTTCCAACAGAATTCTCTCCATGACCTTGAGTTGGTGGAGCTTTGTTGAGTCTTTAATATGTTCAACCATGTTTCATCAGTTATTTCAATGTTAAGTTCCTCCTCCCATTTATTTTTAATATAGTTTGTAGAACGTTTCTTTGAGGATTGAATAACCAAGTAGAGATTTGAAATAGTTTTTTTGTTACTCCCCAAATTGTATGCGTTAGTGAATACTATATAATGTTTGAGATGCTCGAGGGTCAATCACTTTTAAATCCCTTAAGAAATAGTGTTGAACTTGTATGTATCTGTAAAAATCTTGTTTATCCAAGCCATGTTTTTTACTTAGGTCCTGGAAGTTATCTAGGTCCCCATTCCTTATAATTGTACTGAATGATGTGATGCCTTTCTGCGTCCATTGTTTAAATCTTCTATCCTGAATTGCAGGGATGAAGCTGGGGTCGTATGCGGGCCAACTCAGCAGTTTGACCTCTTCTGTCTAAATGATTTTGCTTAACTACCCTAAACCATGTCTATAGAGAGAAATTAATCCACTTATTTTGTCTATTGTATATTTCTATTACCATGTCCTTATTTCCCAAAACGGACTGTATGGGTATCTCTGTCAAAGTGGTCTCAATGTCTTTCCATTTGGATTCGTATTCTGAATTTCACCAACATACCAGAGGTCTCAATTTGGCTGACACAAAATAATCTTCTAGGTTTGGTAAGGCCATCCCCCCACTGTTTGTTGGTAATTGTAATGTTGTATATCTAATTCTTGGTCTTACTGTTCCAGATAAACCTTGATATCCGTTCGTCCCATTTCCCTAAACTGTTTAGGTGGGATTTCTAAACCTTGATATCTGTTTATCCCATTTCCCTAAATTGTTTAGGTGGGATTTCTATGGGCAGTGATTGGAACAAATACAGTAACCTCGGCAGGATGTTCATTTTGATTGTTTCAATTCTACTACTAAGATCTAAGGGAAGTGAATTCCACCTGTCCAGGTCATCATATAGTTTCTTGTTGATGTGATCGTAATTCATGCAATCAAGTTTGGGTGTATCTTTTGGTAGATATACTCCAAGATATTTCATGGATGAAGAGGTCCAGTGGAAGTTATACCTACTCTTCAGCTCTTCCTGTGGGTTATAATTATATACTAGGGCTTGGGTCTTGTGTATGTTAAGCACATACCCTGAATATGTTCCAAATGCTTGTAAAACATCCATCAATCTAGGTACACTTGAGCCTGGGTCTTTAAGGAATAACAGAACGTCATCAGCATACATGCATATCTTATGTTCACTGCCTCTTATTGTTGTTCCCTCTAAAGTTGGGTCCTGTCTTATTGCCTGTGCTAATGGTTCGAGGTACAAGGTGAAGAGCGTGGATGAAACATTACAGCCTTGTCCTGCCCCTCGCTCTAATTTTATCATTCGTTACAAATGTCCATTTATCTTTATTCTAGCAGTCGGATATGAATACAGTGATTTGATGCACTGTATCACTTCTTTGGTGAAACCATATATTTCCATAACTTGGAATAGGTAATCCCATACCACTGAATCAAATGCTTTTTCTGCATCTAGACTGATTAATATTGCACTTGTCTTATTCTGAGTAATGTGGTCCATGACATGTAGTGTTCTCCATATATTGTCCTGTGTCTGCCTATTTTGTATGAAACCAGTTTGATCTCCGTCAATCAATTCTGGGATTATGTTCTCCATTCTTTTGGATATTATTGATGCATATAGTTTATAATCCGTGTTAAGAATTGCGATAGGTCTATATGAACTGTATTCCTTCTTATCTTTACCCTCCTATGGGATTACAGATATGATGGCCTCTCTCCATGATGGTGGGAGACCCCCCTCCCGCAGAGTCCAGTTAAAACAGGCCTGAAGTAGAGGTGTTAGTTGTTCTCTGAAGGTCTTTAACCATTCTGAAGGGAAACCATCAGTGCCTGGAGACTTGTTTACTTTTAGTTGAGATATTGCTTTATTAATTTCTTCTGTGGTTATTTCTAAAGTAAGTCAATCATTTTGCTCTGTCCCAATTGAGGGGAGATCAAGTGAGTTAAAAAAATGCTCTATTGTCTGTGCATCTGCCTTCTCTGGTTGCTTGTACAGATTTGTGTAATATTATTCAAATGCATTCTGTATTTCTTCTAATTTGCATGTGATCTTCTTTGTTTTGGGGTCTTTTATTTTGAAAATGGTATTCTGTGCTTGTTGTTTCCTGAGTCTCCATGCTGGTAATTTGGTTGCCTTTGAGCCTGCTTCTGTCACGATCTCCGCGAGGGACAGACCAAGGCGCAGCGAGGTATCCAATATACATGTTTTATTATACACGTAACTGGGACAAAACAACAAAACGAACGTAACGAAGATCGTGAAGCTGAACACAACTAAACATAAAACAAGCTATGCTCAAACAATAACCCACAAAACCTAATAGAAAATCCCAAACATATATATGGTTCCCAATTAGAGACAACGACACACAGCTGCCTCTAATTAGGAACCATTACCCCAACATAGAAATATATCACCTAGAACATAAAAACCCTACACCAAAACCAAAACTAAACACACCAGCCTGTCTTCTCAGGCCTGGACGTGACAGTACCCCCCCCCAAAGGCGCGGACTCCGACCGCGCCACAAGTCCATGGGGGGGGTCTTCGGGTGGGTCTTTTTGTCCCAGGTGGCGGCTCCGGTGCCGGCCGTGCTGACTTGATGTCCCGCACCGGAGGCCCTGGGCTATTAGCCGGAACTCTGGTGCGAGGAGCAGGAACCGGCCGTGATGGGCTCATGACGAGCACTGGAACTCTGGTGTGGGGAGCAGGAACCGGCCGTACTGG
>QNTS01000317.1:30653-79988 GCA_003317085.1 Hucho hucho
ACAGGACGTGCTGGACTCTCTAAGCGCACAGGGGGCCTGGTGCGCGGAGCCGGAACAGGACGTGCTGGACTCTCTAAGCGCACAGGGGGCCTGGTGCGCGGAGCCGGAACAGGACGTACTGGGCTGTGGATGCGAACCGGAGACCCCACACGCAGAACCGGTGCAGGATATCTCGGTCCCAGAAGGTGTACTGGAGACCTAGCACGCAGAGCCGGCAGCACTCTACCAGGTAGCACACTCACCCTCCCCTGGCAAATGAGTGGAGCTGGAATCTCACGCACCAGGCTCTGGACATGCACCGGAGACACTGCACGCAGAACCGGTGCAGGATATCCTGGTTCAAGGAGGCGCACTGGAGACCAGGAGCGCTGAGCCGGGCACCACTCTTCCAGGCTGCACACTCACCCTCCCCTGACTGATGAGTGGCGCTGGAATCTCTCTCACCGGGCTGTGAACGCGCACTGGAGACACCATGCGCAAAACTGCATAGCACGGCGTCTTACCACTGCGACGCTCCCTCCGACGCTCCTTCCAGAGAGCACGAGGAGTTGGCTCAGGAGTCCATCCTGAACCGGCCAAACTCCTCGTGTGCCCCCCCCCAAAAGAAAATTTGGGGCTGCCTTTCGGGCTTCCTAGCCAGGCGAGTCCCAACAAACTTCTCTCTCTCTGGATTCCATGCAACGTAATATTCCTCACACCTGCTCCGCTCAGTCCCCGCTACTTTTTTCTCCTTGGGGTGACGATGCTCCGCCGTCTTCTCCCAAGGTCCCTTACCAGCCAAAATCTCATCCCATGACCAGGACCCCTTTCCATCCAAAATCTCCTCCCAAGTCCAGAACTCCCGGGTCTCTCGCTGCTTGGTCTTTTTATGGTGGGTTATTCTGTCACGATCTCCGCGAGGGACAGACCAAGGCGCAGCGAGGTATCCAGTATACATGTTTTATTATACACGTAACTGGGACAAAACAACAAAACGAACGTAACGAAGATCTTGAAGCTGAACACAACTAAACATAAAACAAGCTATGCTCAAACAATAACCCACAAAACCTAATAGAAAACCCCAAACATATGGTTCCCAATTAGAGACAACGACACACAGCTGCCTCTAATTGGGAACCATTACCCCAACATAGAAATATATCACCTAGAACATAAAAACCCTACACCAAAACCAAAACTAAACACACCAGCCTGTCTTCTCAGGCCTGGATGTGACAGCTTATTAATATCGTTGTTTCAGGGACCTGAGCTTTTTCTCTACTTCTTCTCTATAAATCTGGTCAATTTCCTGTTTTACCTTTTGAATCTCTCGTAATATAAGAGGGTCTTTGTTTTGACTATGAGATCATTCTAAGTTTCTTAATGTTTCCTGTAATTTCAGCAGTTTCAGTTTTTCTTGAGAGATGATGTGGCTATGATCTTTCCTCTAATAACCGCCTTAGCTGCATCCCACAATGTAGCAGGAGATACTTCCCCGTTATCGTTATTCTCCAGATAAACTTTCAATGCTGTCTTTATTGATCATTTATTGGATCATTCAGCATGCTTGTATTAAGCCTCCATAGAGTATTTCTTGGTTTGCTATCAAGGTGTAGAGTAAGGTAAACTCCATTATGATCTGATAAGTCGCTATGCCCGGTCCTACAATCCTTAAGCCTGTGTCTATCTGCATTGTACATGAAAAAGTAGTCTAACCTGGAGTATTCAGTGTGGCGTGCTGAGTAAAAAGTATATTCCTTATCTGTAATGTGGATGTCATGCCGTACATCAAGCAGTCCTAGATCCTGCAGTATCCTATTGATATTTTACGCAACTAGACAAATTTTCCTATTTTGAATTGTGCTGTCCAATTTTGAGTTTAAGATCGAGTTAAAATCCCCTCCACAAACAAGAGTGCCAGAGGTTTCTGTGGCAATTAAATCAAACACCTTCCCGTAGAAGACCATGTCACTCCCTGGGGGCGCGTATACATTAAGTATAGATCTTCCCTCCTTGTCTTTTATTTCTGACATAAACTCAAAATTAACTGAATTTGGGATCAAGATTGCAACTCCCCTTCTACCCATTTTGTAAGAAGAAAAATAGGTATTCCTACATCCAATTTTCTTGAGTTTCTCGTGTTCAGGTGTGGATAAGTGAGTTTCCTGCCAGAATAGTATGCCAACTCTCTCCCGTTTCATCTTTGCTATTACCTTACTTCTCTTGATGGCACTCCCCAGTCCGTTTACATTGAGACTTATGACCTAAAATTCCCAATGATGCATCGATATGAATAAAAAAACCTGTGCACCATATCTGCCTGCTTATCATGAGCCTAAAAATGAACGAAAAATCAAGAACGATAATAAAGTAAATCAAGGTGGGAAAATACTTTGGTATTTGGACTCCCATGTCAGAGAACTGCCTCTTGTCTCTGGGGTTTGAGGGGATGAGCCTGTCCGCAGGAGGGGCCCCTCGCTCAGATATGAAAATGCGTGAGGTAGTCACGAACAAGACCTGTTGGAACCGAAAATAATAGGGGCGCCTATTTCGGCGCTTATACACATTGGTTAATTACAAGTGTAAACTATATCGGTCATGCATGCATATCATGAATTCTCCCCTTGATATGCCCTTCTGTCACCCCCGTTGTCAATGTGTCATTAATACTTAGCTAATATATATGTTATTAACGTGACGCTACTTGGTGTGTTCATAGAGAACACATACTTCTGGCTACTCACCCTTGTTCAGCATTGGGGGAAAATAGGGGAGATATTTTACCTATTGCAATGTCAACCGTAACAACCTTAACAGCTCGCGGTAACTTAATTCTGTTAAAACCGATTCAGTGTCTTCCATCTTCCCGTTGGAAATGCCTGAGTCTCTCTCGGAAGTGAACGTCCTCTCGCTGAGGTGGTTTCCCTCTTTCTCCATGACTCTGCTTGTCGACAACGATCCATGGGAGAGCCTGCTCGAGTCTTTCCGCCGGTGATGTCGCCTCCTCCTGGCAGTATACTCCACTGGGATACCACTCGACTTCAGCCCTTTAGCCGCCTCGTCTGCATGCTCTATGTCACTGGGCCATTTTCCAGAAATACCCGAATTTTTGCCGGGAATGGTGTTTGGAAGCGTATACCTTTCTCTTTAAGTGCTTTCTTAATGGGGGGTGCAATTCTTTCCTTCGTTTCAGTATCTCTCCCGCGTAGTCATGATCAAAGAACACTCGTTGGCCTTGGAAGTTAACAGGCTTTTTACAGGTTGCATGTAAGACTTTCTCTTTGACTGAGAATTTTAGGAACTGTACTACTATAGATCTTGGTGGGGCAACGCTGGGGGGTTTTGAGGCCAGAGCTCGGTGTGGTCTCTCGATTCCCAGGTCAGTGTCGTCTTCAAGTATTTCTTTGAATAGACCCTCCACAAATTTGGGCATAGAGTCTTTTTCTGCGCCCTCTGCTACATTATAAAGTCTAATGTTTCTCACTCGACTTGAGAAACCTTCGAGTTCTGTCACTTTTGCCTGTAGTGCGTGTTGGCTTATCAGTGACTGTTCAAGTATTTCCTTGACTGCGGAGTTCCATGTGTCCGTTTCCCCAGTGCGCTGTTCTGCGTCTCCCATTCTTGTAGATATTCTGTGAAGTTCTTCTTTGTTTTCCTCGAGTTTCTGGTTAATGTCCTTCTTGAACTCATTTAGTTATTTTCTTACATCTTCTCGAAGTTCCTCTCGTAAGCCTGTGAGCGCCTCACGCAATTCTTCCTTTATCACCTCACGAAATGAGGGTTCTTTTGCTGCTGCTAGCTTATTTGCGCTATCATTAGCCATCTCGGTTTCATCGACGATTATATCTTCTGCTGTCTTGTTACGGGCTGTTGTTGTAGCTCCGCGACCTTTTCCTATTTTCCACTTTTCCATTTTGCGTAAGTTATTATAATGCTCAGAGTTAATACTTGAATTTAGGGGGGAAATACCCAACCGATGTGCAGTACGAAAAACTAGGCAGCCATTTCCTAAGTTGCGTCACCGGAAGCCTCGACAAACCATTTCTGTATGGACCTCGCTTTGTGCAAGGGGGCATTGTCATGCTTAAAACAGGAAAGGGCCTTCCCCAAACTGTTGCCACAAAGGTGGAAGCACAAAATTGTCTAGAATGTAATTTTATGCTGTTCCAGTGAATTTCCCTTCACTGGAACAAAAGGGCCTAGCCCATACCATGAAAAATAGCCCCAGACCATTATTCCTCTTCCACCAAACTTTACAGTTGGCACTATGCATTCAGGAAGGTAGCATTCTCAGATTAGTACGTCAGACTGCCAGATGATGAAGCGTGATTCATCAATCCAGAGAATACGTTTCCACTGCTCCACAGTCCAATGGAGGCGAGCTTTACACCACTCCAGCCGACGCTTGGCTTTGTGCACTTTGAGGCTGTTGCTCCTAAAGGTTTCCACACAATAACAACATGAACTGACTTGTTGGAAAGGTGGCATCCTATGACGGTGCCACGTTGAAAGTCACTGAGTTCTTCAGTAAGGCCATTCTACTGTGTGCTCGATTTTATACCTGTCAGCAACGGGTGTGGCCAAATCACTAATTTGAAGGGGTGTCCACATACTTTTGTATATATAGTGTGTGGTAGCGGTTTCAGGGGTTGTTTGGTGGATGGACGGCATGTGCCTGCAAGGTTTCTGTGTTTTCTGGCTGCCAGGACCATGGACAGCAATGGGAAGTATTCCCCAGGGGCAGGACCATGGACAGCTCAGGGGCAAACTGCCAGACTGCAGCAGAACAGCCATACCTGTCTCCAGTTGTAATTAGAGACTAAGGGGCAGACATGTGAACTCAATCAGAGGCCTCTACTTCACCGCGCACTGGTTTTGCTTTCTATGGCTTTCATTTGACCCCGGCAGGTGAAAGAGGAGGCGGCGGCTATTGGAGAGACTGCGCATACGGTGGAGATGGAGGTTTACCGGAATAAAGGAACTGAAATTTCAATATGGAGTGAACCCTAAAGACCCAGAGTGGAGGACTTTCCACTGATGACAACGTATTTACTTTGTTTGAGTTTTGTGTATCAGGAACACTGCCGGTACCGTGTTAACCCTTCACGTGGACTGGTGGTGTGTGTTTGTATGTGTAAACCCTGCCTTACCAAGATCAATGGAGCCAAAACCGCCTGTATGTGTATGTTTGTGTGTGTATGATGGCGAAGGGACAATAATACACATTTACAATAGGCCGATATCAAAAAATGCACACAGCCTAATGAGATGTACATCTCATTAGGATGTATGTATTGCTAGATACATAGGCCTATTGTAAATGTGTATTATTGTCGCTTCGCCGTCTTTATTGCAAAAATAAATCAAAATACACACAACCTTAAGCTACATATTCATTTGACACAGGTAATGAACATTGATTAGCACAGCAATTGATGAACGTTCTAAAAACATCCCGACACAAACTGGGAACTGTAATATGGTTACCCAGATAATGTTCCCTTGGGTCCATCACACAGTGTCCTAAGGATTAGTCAAATAAAAGTCCTGACATGGTCCACAGCGACATCCTGGGACTGTACAGGGAACTAAATAAAGGTCCCACATAACATCCACGCGACGTTCTTGGAACGTTCTCAGAACGTCAGTAGGATAACATTGCACCGAAACCCTTAAGGGAATGAATGTGAATGTCCTCGGGAAGTTTGCTGGGCGGTGACAGGGTGACGACTCGGCATGCCATTCATCTGAGAGCCTGTTGAAGCCTTCCTCAGAGGACCCTCCTGTCCTCATTCATTGGTGCTCTCCCATGGTTTGATCACTGGTTGATATAAAGGATTATCGGGGTTGGGAAGTAACTGATACGTTACCAGGAAAAATATTGTAATCCTATTAAAGATACGAAAAACTAGGTTACTTCTTGGATTACTTATAAGGTTGTCATCACAGGACCAGAGGCTTGCCAGAGGTGCTGTTCTAGAATGTCCACCACAGGTGGTAGTGTGAGGAGATGAGGTGTGCGTCCTAACTCCCTCTATATGCTTCTAACCAACCTGTTCCTGTCTTGTCAGTCAGTTAACACTTAATAGCACTCTTATTAGAGATGACTGGGAGCCACTCCCGAAGGGGCTTATCCCACATAGATAGGCAGGCAGTGTAATCTAATTACTTTCATCTCAGGAATTCAAACTAGTGACCTTTAAGTTACTGGCCCAACACTCTTAACGCTAGGCTAAAAGCATTACAGCGTGATTGAAATTTAAAAGGAAATGTTCACGCGTTAGCGGAGACTGCATTCATGGTAAATGCTGCATATGGTCGCTCAATCGGAAATTACCTTTTTAGTGCTTCAGCGATACTGACTGGATAGAACCCTAAACCATGTTCCTTTTTTCAATGCTGAATTGAATGTCATTGAGAAAACCGAAAGGTGTCATGTTTCTTTTTGCAAACATCCTTTCAGAATTTAATCAAATTGTCCTCGAAAGGTCAACCTGGAATTTATAGATGAGATACCAACAAATGGGATGGTTTTTACAATAATTATACTGAACAAAAATATAAACGCAACAATTACTGAGTTACAGTTCATATAAGATATCAGTCTAATGAAATCAATTAATTAGGCCATAATCTATGGATTTTACATGACTGTGCAGGGGTGCAGCCATGGGTGGGCATAGGCCCTCCCATTTGGGAGCCAGGCCAGCCCACTGGCGGTTCCCCAGAGAATGTTCCCTTGGGTCCATCACACAGAATTTGTTTTTCCCCACAAAAGGGCATTATTACAGACAGAAATACTCATCAGTATCATCAGCTGTCCTGGTGGCTGGTCTCAGAGGATCCTGCAGGTGAAGAAGCCGGATGTGGATGTTCTGGGCTGGCATGGTTACATGTGGTCTCAGATTGTGAGGCCGGTTGGACTTACTGCCAAATTCTCTAAAATGACGTTGGAGGTGATAGATAAATGAGCATTCAATTCTCTGGCATCAGCTCTGGTGGACATTTGTGCAGTCAGCATGCAAAATTGCACGCTCCCCCAACTTGAGATGTCTGTGGCATTGTGTTGTGTAATAAAACTGCACATTTTAGTGGCCCTTTATTGTCCCCAGCACAAGGTGCACTTGTGTAATGATCATGCTGTTTAATCAGCTTCTTGACATGCCACACCTGTCAGGTGAATGGATTATATTGGCAAAAGAGAAAGGCTCACTTAACCTCTTACAGCTAGGGTCCCATTTTCCGAATTTTCACCTGTCTGATGTGCCCAAAGTTAAATGGTACGTGCACGTTTGTTTACCTTTTTCCCTTCCTGTAGTAATTCTTCTTCTATTAGGATCCCCTCAGGGCTTTTTCCTCCAGACACTTTCCAGAGACTGTGAGCGCGCCCAGCTTTCTTTTCCTTTTATAACGTTTCAGTTACCGTCCGTGTAAAATTTGATCGCTATTATTCATAAAAGAATACATAAGGATGCATTATTAATGATATTTGATTTGTTTGTGAAAAGATGAGAGGTATAACTTGAACGCGATCTCTTCACTGTAAAACAGGCGAGTAGACTGACAATGCTTGGTGGAGTAGCTGAACATAACGTGCCAACCAAACGGAGATTTTTGGATATAATGAATTACTTTTTCTAACAAAAGAACCATGGATTCTCTTGTTTGGACACTTGGGAAGCCCTCAGAAGAAGTTATTTGAAAGGTAAGCGATTTATGTTAGCTGTGATATGGACATTTTGAGAACCGAGCTGGATATGAATGTATGCTAATGTGGAAAATATGTGAGGTACTAGCCTCAAACAATCAAATGTGGTGCTTTCGCCGTAAAGCCTTTTTGAAATCTGACAACGCAGTGATATTGCCAAGAAGCAGAGCTTTTGATGGGTATGCAACACTTGTATATCGAAGAATATTAAATATTACAAATTTTTATTTTGAATTTGCCGCGCTATGTTTGCTCTGAAAACGATCCCGCTAAAGGGATCCGTGCGGTAAGAGGTTAACAGGGATGTAAGAACATTTGTGCACAACTTGAGAGAAATAAGTGTTATGCGTATGTAACATTACTTTATGCGTATGTAACATCTTTTATTTCATCTCATGAAACATTTTTTATTTTTGTTCAGTATATTTTATATTTGTACTAATCAGAGGGCAAGAAATAAGGTAAGCAAATTAAGACTTGTATTTTGTGTTGTATAATCATGTAGAGTAATCCCACGGACCACTTGGTTTACATTATCTGTATAGTTTAATGGTTTTTTATAGGATATGGCTGTATTCTAATAGTAATTTGAGAAGATTTGGACGGGTAGATGCCACAAATTTTTTACTTTTGTTCAATAAATATGGATTGATAAATACTTGCAATGTGACTTTATTCGTGCTTTATATTTCAGTTTAGTTACATCTTAACTGAACAAGATAGATATATACTGTACATCAAATGTGGGCGCACTGTAACTCTGACTACATCGAGTCGCTGTCAGTTGATACTTATATATATATATATTCTTAGACCTACTTATGTTTGTCCTGTGTAAAGATGTTATAGAAATTTTGTTCTCAATGTTTATAAACTGAACTCCAATTAAACAAACTCTGTCTGTTACCCAGTATTTGTAAGATACTGGTTGAAATGAGACCCAATCTACAATGATCAAATGTAGATTGTTTATTCACGGGAGAGCTCTGAGCTCTAAAAGGTGTACACAGTCTTTTATATGGTACAATGTTGAAATACAAAGATACAAAATTCCCACCTCTTCCCCCACCCTCTCAAAGAACATAGTCTCTTCCCACAGTACCCATTCATTCCTTATCACAATCTTTGCAAATAAGTCAAACTTGGGAGGTGTTGGGAGGTTCTTCTCAAGGACGGCCTCTCGCATGTGTCTGGTAGAATCAAATAATTCTTTGTTCTCCCAGACACCCCCTAAATGAAGTCATACTTCTGCACACCAAGTTAATATCTAGGCACACACACATTAATTGGACTGCCATTTGTCTTGTAACCCTATACAAAATTGCATACATTTTCAGAATGGAATGTTCTTAGTATTAAGTACAAACATTTAGTCATTAAACATAAAATCCATAACAAAAGACTTCTCCAAATACTCATCATAGTTTCCTCTCTCTCTCGTTATCTCCCAGTATCTCTCACGACCATTGTTCTCAGCAGAAAATGCGCCAAATCAATAACATTTTGTGCCAAGTACTTAGTTATTTACACCTGCAATTTTGATTGGTCGACACCATCTTTAGATTGTGAGATTTGATTGGACAATGAGTATTTGGAGACCAGTGGAGGCTGGTGGGAGGAGCCATAGGAGGACAGGCTCATTATAATGGCTGGAATGGTATAAGAGGAATGGAGTCAAACATGTTGTGTTTGATACCGTTAAATGTGTTCCATTCCAGCCATTAATGAGCCCGTCCTTCTATATCTCCTCCCACCAGCCTCCACTGTTGGAGACGTACAGTAGATCTATGTAATCTGCGATTCAATTGGCAAATGCACATTAGAGCTGAGTTGCCATCTTAGCGCAATAGAAACACAGTACAAACATAGGTGCACGGTAAGGGTTGAAGAACTGACATTTTTACAAGTTTCAACTTACAGTTGATGTAGTCAGAGGTACGGTCCGCCCGCACTCCTCGCAACTCAACTCCATTGAGATGTGATGTACATATCGTGGAGTTGAGAAACTCATCTAGTAACATCTCAGAAACTATCCAAATGCACCCTCTGTGTTCATGCCACTTCCTCATTAGAATGTGTAGATGCTCCAGAGCACCCAGAGCGCAGTGGATAAGAAACCTTAACATTGTTAAATCTCAGCACTTTTCACCTTGAAGAAAGCCTTGTACAGACTGTCATATGTCAAGTGGAAGAAGTGTCAGTATTTTGTGTCAGGAATCGAATGCAATTTCCTTCTAATGGCAATTACCATTTTAAATGGGACATATGTCTTGAATTTAAAGATAGGACCATGCACTTCAAAAGGCTGGGTCTTTTGAGAACAGCATTCCTCTGTAGATACACCAAATGAAGTAATGCATCATTTCGATCATTATTTAATTCATATTAATGTGTTAAATTCTTCATACGGTCCTCAAACACAATTCAACAGTCAAGCTTTAGATAATTCCGATCAGCTATCATGCAAACGTGAATGATATGCCACAATACATTCTTAGAAAAAAAGGTGCTATCTAGAACTTAAAAAGGTTCTTTGGTTGTCTCCATAGGGGAATCCTTTGAAGAACCCTTATTGGTTCCTTGTAAAACCCTTTTGGGTTCCATGTAGAGCCCTTTCTTGAATTGTACCTGTTCTAACTTTCTTAACTATCAGGTAAGTTGGCGAAAGGTATACTGTTATCATGGTTGCCTGGTTTACTGATTTCGATGTTTTTCATGTGTCATGACTAGGGTCAGGAGTAATTCCAGACCATGTTGTCTGACCATGAAGCTGATAGCAAAGTTGATGTTCACCAGTGGCGGCATACCAAATCAGACTTTGGTTCTTCCGGAGAAGTCAATCCATTTCAGACCCATTTTAGACACATATGCTGAAGGTTTTTCTGATCCATCATCCAATTACACGTTTACACAGGTGCCCATCTGAAGTCTGAGTGCACATAGATGTGGTGTGAGACATATTTTCACTACAAGAGGCAATCGAGCAGGTGGACCAATACTTAATTTCTGAATGGACATGAAAAGAGAAAGGTAATGAGAGTGACTGTGCTGGTGTCTTTGCATTGGACATAGGCAGTGACACATCTCATTAGCTACTTTAAAAGCCATGAAGTGGGGACCATGAATCAATAGAGGCCGAGTAATGATAAATCAACCATGTTAACAGTACCACAAGCACAGCTACTCTCCAGATACTCTCCAGCACAGAAATTTGGTGGTAGCTTAATTGGGGGAAAACAGGCTTGTGGTAATGACCTGAGCGGAGTAAGTGGAATGGTATCAAATACATCAAACATATGGTTTGCAGGTGTTCGATGCCATTCCATTTGCGATGATCCAACCACTATTCTGAGCCGTTCTCCACTCCGCAACCTCCTGTGCCTTCCAGCTTCTCTCCAGGCAAAAGGTATTAGTAGGTAACCACTGTTCATCACACAAAGATGACCTGGAAGGTGGCTGGCTCTAAGTGGCTGGCGTCACTACTGTCCAATATCGTTGAAAATGCTTACAGTTGATGAGATTGGATAGAACACATGCAGATGCCTTAATGAGGCTGCCATCGAGGACATGTCTATGTTGCTGCTTGATGCACCCTTGTCTTTTCTGCTGCCTGTGGCAAATTAATGCTCAATATTGTCTGTTTTATCAAATATTGAGAGTAAGAACACTTGAGACAAAATGATGCACATTTTGCGTCATTACATCGATGTGTTACATCAAACACCTAATTGTCGCACAACAATGATTCTACAGTATACTGAATATTGTACATATTTCTCCTGTGAACAATTAAGTAACATCCAGTGTATTTCCAGCACAGTCATATTTCATGTGATAGATGCACAATAGTGTGGTGGTTCATAAACCATGTAATAGAGTAAAAGCTAAGGAAACTGTCAGTTATGTTTCTCACTTTATGCCACAGATTTATACTGTTTAAATATCCTTGTCGTGCAGGTATAACCTGTGTTGTACAAATTGCTGATGGATAAACAATTTACAGCACAATTAACGCAGTTCATCAGTAAACCTCCTTTATACTATGAGTCCATTTTCATTGAATACTCACCTCCTATGGCTATAAGCCCACCGTGTTTGCACTGTGAGCCAAGCTATTCAGAATTCGATAATCAGGAGGAAATGAAAAGACAAACCACTGGGTTTTTCAAACCAAATCAGGCCTTGAGATAAAGCCAGCTTTTCAACAACAACAAATAATGATTTACAACAGATCCATTATCTCTACTGTGTCAAGTCTGACTGCATGTGCTCTCTGAAATGAATAAAGACAGGTTGCTCACCTTATCACTGGCATGGTCCTGAATAAATAAACTAATGAATGTTGGAATAAGTTAAGAGGCAAATATATACGCAGACAAACATCTTGTGGGTAGAATTTATTAATGGGATCACATTTATATTATGTGCAGTAATGTAATAGCAACACATGCAAAGTAAATATATTTGCATGTTAAATATCAATATTAAGGAAAAAGCATCAGACCTGGGTTTAAATAATGTTTATGGTATTTAATTTACTTTCAAAGACATTTGGAAGTAAGTATTTCGATATTTTTTATTTGAAAAGACAAGTAGCTGAAAATTGGAATGTATTTGAAAATACTCAAATACACACCCATGTATTTAACCCAGGCATTTGAAAATATTATTTGAAAATACATAAATAAATTATTATTAATAGAACATTTTAATAGAAGTAGTTGATTCGGGCCACATTATTTGAAAATACTTCATTACACAGAAAATAAGTATTTAAATAACACAATCACATACACAGAACCCAGGTCTGAAAAGCATACGTATCATGACATTACAATTATTCACAGAATTTTACCTGGCACAGTCAACATGGCATTCTTTTAATATTGTTGTGATTATATTACATGCTGTGGATATTTATCACCCAGCCACACAGCAGGAGCCTTGGAGGATCCCATTCCAATTCCCCAAGCATTGCAAATCCACAGTAAATAGGTGGGCGTAGTATCACATTGCATTGGTGGCAGTGAGGTAGGTCCATTATATGATGAAGAATTTCAAACACAAATGTATTTTACATTGTACATACCATGTTTCAAGTCATCACAAAAGATTAAAGAAGAGAGAACTCTGGTAGAATAACACAAATCAATTTCCATGATGGTGGAAAATGGACAGACCATAGAAAATAGTTGAAGATTCAGCCATTGAGTTTGCTCAGTGGATACAGACCTTTTCCAGTGAGGCACCTGTTAACTAATCACTTGAGATCAGTGTATTAGGACATATCACTAATAAACAGATTGATTTAACCATTATCCTCCTGAAATTATGTAAATTAAAACAGTTTTCCTGATTGGGAGGATTAAGAGGAAGAGATAGAATTGGATTGAGGAGGTTAATGTGAGTGGGTTTAATCCAATAATCATGATCTCTTGATAACTGTAATTAAATGTCATTGACTGTAATTGATAGAATTCAAATAATTATGTTCAGAAAGCACACTTTCTTAGAGCTTATTCATTTACATGTTCAATGAAGCTATGCTGTGCATGGAATTATCAAAGTTTGAAAAAATAACCACACGACATATACAGTGCCTTCAAAAGTATTCAGACCCTTTGACTTTTTCCACATGTTGTTACGTTACAGACTATTTCTAAAATATATTAAATAGTTTTTCCCCTCATCAATCTACACACAATACCCCATAATGACAAAGCAAAACAGGTTTTTAGAAATTTTTGATAATCATATTTTTTTAAACGGAAATATCACATTTACATAAGTATTCAAACTGTTTACACCTGTATTTGGGGAGTTTCTCCCATTATTCTCTGCAGATCCTCTCAAGCTCTGTCAGGTTGGATGGGGAGCGTCGCTGCACAGCTATTTTCAGGTCTCTCCAGAGATGTTCGATCGGGTTCAAGTCCGGGCTCTGGCTGGGCCACTCAACGACATTCAGAGACTTGTCCCGGAGCCACTCATGCGTTGTCTTGGCTGTGTGCTTAGGGTCGTTGTCCTGTTGGAAGGTGAAGGTTTTCATCAAGGATCTCTCTGTACTTTGCTCTGTTCATCTTTGCCTCGATCCTGACTAGTCTCCCAGTCGCTGCCGCTGAAAAACATCCCCACGGAATGATGCTTCACTTTAGGGATGTGCTTGGTTTCCTCCAGACGTGACGCTTGGCATTCAGGCCAAAGAGTTCAATCTTGGTTTCATCAGACCAGAGAATCTTGTTTCTCATGGTCTGAGAGTCTTTAGGTGCCTTTTGGCAAACGCCGAGGAGTGGCTTCTGTCTGGCCACACTACCATAAAGGCCTGATTGGTGGAATGCTGCAGAGATGGTTGTCCTTCTGGAAGATTCTCCCGTCTCCACAGAGGAACTCTGGAGCTCTGTCAGAGTGACCATCGGGTTCTTGGTCACCTCCCTGACCAAAGCCCTTCTCCCCCGATTGCTCTGTTTGGCTGTACGGCCAGCTCTATGAAAAGTCTTGGAGATTTCAAACTTCTTCCATTTAAGAATTATGGAGGCCACTGTGTTCTTGGGGACCTTCAATGCTGCAGAAATGTTTTGGTACTCTTCCCCAGATCTGTGCCGCGACACAATTCTGTCTCGGAGCTCTACGGACAATTCCTTCAACCTCATGGCTTGCTTTTTGCTCTGACATGCATTGTCAACTGTGTGACCTAATAAATACAGGTGTGTGCCTTTCCAAATAATGTCCAATCAATTGAATTTACAACAGGTGGACTCCAATCAAGTTATAGAAACATCTCAAGGATGATCAATGGAAACAGGATGCACCTGAGCTCACTTTCAAGTCTCATAGCAAAGGTTCTGAATACTTATGTAAATAAGGTATTTCAGTTTTTTATATATATATATATATATATATATATATATATAATATACATTTGCAAACATTATAAAAACCTATTTTCCCTTCGTCATTATGGGGTATTGCGTGTTGATTGCTGAGGATTTGTATTTATCTAATCCATTTTAGAATAAGGCTGTAATGTAACAAAATGTGGAAAAAGTCAAGGGGTCTGAATACTTTCCAAAAACACTGTGTGTATATATATATATATATACAGTTGAAGTCTGAAGTTTACATACACTTGGTTGGAGTCATTAAAACTTGTTTTTCAACCACTCCACAAAATTCTTGTTAACAAACTATAGTTTTGGAAAGTCGGTTAGGACATCTACTTTGTGCATGACACAAGTAATTTTTCCAACACTTGTTTACAGACAGATTATTTCACGTATACTACACTGTATCACAATTCCAGTGGGTCAGAAGTTTACATACACTAAGTTGACTGTGCCTTTAAACAGCTCGGAAAATTTGAGAAAATAATGTCATGGCTTTAGAAGCTTCTGATAGGCTAAATGACATCATTTGAGTCAACTGGAGGTGTACCTGTGGATGTATTTCAAGGCCTACCTTCAAACTCAGTGCCTCTTTGCTTGACATCATGGGAAAATCTAAATAAATCAGCCAATACCTCAGAAAAAAAATTGTGGACCTCCACAAGTCTGGTTCATCCTTGGGAGCAATTTCCAAACACCTGAAGGTACCACGTTCATCTGTACAAACAATAGTATGCAAGTATAAACACCATGGGACCAAGCAGCCGTCATACCGCTCAGGAAGGAGACACATTCTGTCTCCTAGAGATGAACGTGCTTTGGTGCGAAAAGTGCAAATCAATCCCAGAACAACAGCAAAGGACGTTGTGAAGATGCTGGAGGAAACAGGTACAAAAGTATCTATATCCACAGTAAAACGAGTCCTATATCGACATAACCTGAAAGGCTGCTCAGCAAGGAAGAAGCCACTGCTCCAAAACCGTGATAAAAAAGCCAGATTACGGTTTGCAACTGCACATGGGAACAAAGATCGTACTTTTTGGAGAAATGTCCTCTGGTCTGATGAAACAAAAATGTCCATGATGGTCATACTGACCATTGTTATGTTTGGAGGGAAAAGGGGGAGGCTTGCAAGCCGAAGAACACCAACACGGGGGTGGCAGCATCATGTTGTGGGGGTGCTTTGCTGCAGGAGGGACTGGTGCACTTCACAAAATAGATGGCATCATGAGGGAGGAAAATTATGTGGATATATTGAAGCAACATCTGAAGACATCAGTCAGGAAGTTAAAGCTTGGTTGCAAATGGGTCTTCCAAATGGACAATGACCCCAAGCATACTTCCAAAGATGTGGCAAAATGGATTAAGGACAACAAATTCAAGGTATTGGAGTGGCTCAGTTACACCAGCTCTGTCAGGAGGAATGGGACAAAATTCACCCATCTTATTGTGGGAAGCTTGTGGAAGGCTACCTGAAATGTTTGACTCAAGTTAAACTATTTAAAGGCGATGCTACCAAATACTAATTGAGTGTATGTAAACGTCTGACCCACTGGGAATGTGATGCAAGAAATAAAAGCTGAAATGATTCATTCTCTCTACTATTTTTCTGACATTTCACATTCCTAAAATAAAGTGGGGATCCTAACTGACCTAAGACAGGGAATCTTTACTAGGATTAAATGACAGGAATTGGGAAAAACTGAGTTTAAATGTATTTGGCTAAGGTGTATGTAAACTTCCAACTTCAACTGTATATATATATATATTTGTATATACTATTATTATTATTTGTTTCTTTAAAAAAAATTCACAGCAATCATATTGCAGCATTTGCAGTTCAACATACTGGGACATGTTTTACTCAACAAAACAGCAAACATTTGTGTCACATTGAGCATCTGAAGATAAACATTCAAACGTAGCACAGGAAATGGCATTATCAAAGTGATCTAATAAACAATTTAAAATGGCATTTATCATCTTACTGTCCTGCAATAGTGGTGTACAGGTTTCCATTAACATTTGGAAACCTGGATCACTAGTTCGATATGTATGGGGTAGTTGGACAGTAGAGGAAGCTAAGCAGCACACTGATCACTGTTACACAGGGACATAGATTTCCTGTCGTGGGAGCAACTACCTGTTCTTTGGGTTTGCAGTTTGGACAGCATGCTCTCAAGACAGATTTGTTGACAACACGTCCGTATACGTTCAGTTCATGGGTGATCATCTCATCATCAGTGATATGTGGCATTGTGGGGAAGGCAGCTTCAAACAAAGCATTTTCTGTTTAGCACACATGCATGACCTTTTCATAATAGTCCACCTTGTAAAGCTTTGCACGTATCTTTTTTTGGTGCCACTCCCACCACTTACACGTCATCAAGTGACATCATAAACCTACAGAGTGACCTCCTGCCTGTTGCCATGTCCGTTGATGACAGTAGGGGTGGTCTTCTTGATGGAGGTCATTCTTATGGCTGAGGTGCTCTGCAGGTAGCTGGTGTTGCGTTCGTGGCGGGGCTTCCTCTTGCAGTGCAGGGAGCTGTTGAAATGCCTGCGGAAGCTTTCGCTCAGCAGGTAGAGGGCAAACGGGTTGACACAGGAGCTGGAGAAACTTAGCACCCGGGCTAGCAGGGTGATGATGAGGTGGGTCAGGGAGGAGTCGATCTGACGGTAGTTGAAGGAGCGGTACATGTACAAGACATGGTTGGGGAACCAGCAGAGAGCGAAGAGACCCACGAAAACCAGAACAATTTTGGCCAGACGTTTTCTCGTCTCCATCTTGGAAAAAGAAAGAAAATAAATATGTAGTGTTTGAAAATACATGATGATATTCAACATAAAACCCTGTCAATCTTCCAGAAGGATTACAGAGTACAAAATACAGAAGGCCTCCCTCCAGAAGGATTACAGAATACAGAAGGCCTACAAAATACAATTTGTCCAAAACACTCTCTTCTGTATTATGCACAGGCTACAAGTAGTATGGCTATTGTCCTTCAATTTCAATACAGTATCTACCAGAGACACCAAACAAGTATGATCAAAAACACACAAGCAAGAGCCACCAGTACTCCCTTAGATTGCCCTTCAGTCAGCTCTCTAAGGCCTTCCCACACTGTACATAGGATTTAGTATTTTACAATTATTACACGTCACACTGCAATGTTACCAAATTAAAATATTGATATCAACCCGGCCAGATTGTACTACAGCATGTGCTTCAGTTTTGTTTTCACATTCTGCGATTTTCTTGAGGCTGTACTGTAGGCTACCTACACTGCAGAGGTGTAGGCCTATTTGTTCTCTGCATGTGCCAGCACCAGCAGCGCAAATCTCCCATTATATTAATGTGCACATCATTATATACAGAAACATCAAAAGAGACGGAAGGCGCAGAATGTGGACTCGCAAATGGTTGGGCAGATATGGAAAGTATGGACTTTCTACAGAGGGAATTGGAAGTAAAAATGTTTTATTAAAGTTATAGACTATAGTTAGCATGCTAGATACTCGATATTAAATATATTTGTTGCTTGTGCCATGGTAGGACACAGAGGTAGGTAATACTGAAAAGGCAGCTGCGATCTCTCCACTGCTCCACCAATCTGACATTCATCACCTTAGTCCGCACCGTGCGTGTTGGTTGTTGTTCCTTCTCTGTTTGCGATCATTGCTTTTGTATCACATGCTGAGTGCTCATTGGCTATTGGCAGTAGTCCTTGCCCAATAGGGTCGTAGCACTGCTCATACTACAAGATGCACGACCAAAATATTTCGGACATCCGACAGGGGTCTGGAAAACGAAACAGGCGTCATCGGTGAGTCCTTCACCCGCTCAAACTAGGCGTGTCGCGACGTAATGATCCTAGTCCAAGTTCATAGAATTTCACTCCGATCGTGAACATTTTCGTGTATAGAAAAAACGTGGCGAATTCGTGTATTGTACCCCGGCATAAGGGAGTGTCAAAGATCTCTTTACTGTGATAACCTTTCATCGTAAGCGGAAATGTGAAACTAAAAGATCCAGTCCAATCAATACTTAATTCCACAGTAGAGTGGCTGGCAAATAGTACTGATGGCAGGACTATTGCTTCTGAGTACTGCTAAGATTGTTTGAAAATAGTTTCAGGTCTACCTATTTGAACCTATCAGTGAAATGAGCAGGAGATGGCGCTCTGAAAATCAACCCTGTGTAGGTTTAATAGCCTGGGTAAATGTCATGATTTAGCTCGCCGTTCATTGGCAGCCAGCTGTCAAGTCAAGTGATCCTGGCACTCTTCCCAAGATCCTTTTAGGTTTTTCAACAGAAGAAAACTGCATGATTATTTGACTTTATTTTGTTCATGACAGTATCTTGTATTGAAGTGTATTAAAAGGTAAGTGTATTAAAAGGTAAGTCAATAGCAAGCTGTTATATCTGGTTTGACAGTAAAGCTAACCGTTGATAGGGATATCAAATTGAGTAATTTTGTTTGATTTGGCACAGTATCAACTATCTTTCATAGGGAAACTGAACATTTTCTGCATTGTTATTATCACAACACAGTTAGTTATTCATTGTTGTATTCGCTGGTCTCTGCAAGAAGTGTGGGGTATTAATTATAAATGAGATGGTCATGTTACATGAAGTAAAGCTTTGAACAGCAGAGGAGTAAACTAATATTTCATACGCTCTACGTTTTTATCTAAGTTGATGAGAAAGTGGTCAACATTTCAATTGTTTTTAAAGGGATACTTCGGGATTTTGGCAATGAAGACCTGTATCTGCTTCCCCAGAGTCAGATGAACTGGTCTACCATTTTCATGTCTCTGAGTGCACTTTGAAGGAAGTTGCAAAACTAGCGTTAGCGCAACTGATAACAAGCGTTAGCATAATGACTGGCCATCTATGGCTCACAAAACTACCTCTAATTTACTGTACGCAGAAACATACTGTAGAAATGGTATCCACAAGTTAATCTGACTAGGAAGTAGATAAAGGGCTTCATTGAAATAGAATGTAGTTGATGCGGTTACTAAAACAGCTGTATCGTTTGATCAGTAGAAAATGTTTGAATAACAGAGAAGTAGACGAAGATGTCGTGTCCTCTCAGACCGATTGTTGGTTATCATAACAGCATAACACAGCCCCTGGCATAGGGAGATGGTTGGACTGTATCTTTTCATTCATACATATCACGTCTGAAATCATATTCACTAGCAGTGTCTGGCTGGACAGCATTATTGTTCATATTAAATTGTAAATCTATGTAAAAAAAAATAAAAAATAAATTAAATAAAAAAAGACCATTGGAGGGACCCATCTCTATTCCAGAGTGAATCAAAATAAAAAAAGATTAGATGATATCTAGAAGCCCTATTTCTAATGCCTTTACTGAAAATTGACTGTACAGCAGTTAAGACCACTGTTACTATAACTATTCATAAAGTCATGCCTGTTAGATGTGATAGTGATTCAACAAATTATTTGTAATGTCTTGAACACCTACCAGAATCATGTTTAGTCTGCTTATTCTCTATCTCTCTCTCTCTCGTCTTCTCGCTCTCTCTCTCTCTCTCTCTCTCTCTCTCTCTCTCTCTCTCTCTCTCTCTCTCTCTCTCTAGCCTGTCTTTCATCAGGCTTATGCAGCTTGTCATATAATTAATGTTAAATACAATTCTGCTTTTCAATAGGGACTGATGCTATCAGAGTTTTCCTCTTAATGAGACTTGAGTCTCTACAGCCCAATCCCCATAGGACATGTCTAATAGAACACAACCACAATGCACCAATAGTCTGTGTTGTCCTTCTAATCCAAAGGTACACCCAGATTATTAACTCATTTAATTTGATTTCAAATACAAAAAAACAGAAACAAATCTAGAGACAATAACATTGATTAGTTGGGATTACTGTGAGGCAGAGACAGTGGAAGCTTAAGTGCAATGATTCGGTCATCCTCCAGGCTTCTTGTATTTTTATGTGTCGCACCCAGTGAATCTAGTATAAATCTGTATCTACTCTAAAAGATAGCTGGGACTCAGCCCTCTTGTTGTCTAACATTATAAATGAGTGGATGGTTAGGGCTCCCTCAACTGGAGGACCTACTGACTGTAAATAAGACAACACATGGAGGCCTTCCAGCACCACTCATCACTAGTGTTTACTATGTATTGCTCATTGTTGATGACAACCTCACGTTGGTCAGTGTCAACAAGCTCCTGAGGCTACTTGAATATATTATGACTTGGGTTCAGGTCTAGGTCTGAGTCAGGATGTCAGTGATTGGAAGCAGGGTTTGGGTTTTGGTTTTGGACTGCATCTGTTTACTTATCCTCTGGGTGGGCCCTGATCTGGATTCAAGCCCATTTGTTTGATGATTCATTAGACGTTCTTAACGGCAAAGAAGCATCTGATTTACTATGCTTTGGTCAATGGACTCTCAATTAAATGTAGCCAACCAGATCATTGCTTACATTTATAATTTACCTCACCCTCACTCTTCCCCTGACCTATCATGTATTACCCCTGTAGACAGTAAAGATCAAGCATCCATGCAACAATCAGTGATAAATCTTGACAATGTCCTGTACTTGCCCTTTACAAACTTTAAATATTTACTTGGTGTATTAGGGTACATATAGAAATATCTGCATTAAAACCTAGAGCCTCCTTCCATGAAAACCTGTAACAAGGGTTCCGGAGTTATGTCAAATATAGTGAGAAAACGTGTGATGCAGTTCAGTTTCTTTGACTTCAAGCGTGCACTCTAACTTAACATGCACTCTAGCAGCCACAGACATCCAGTAAGTTACCTGATGTTCTTAATATGCCGTCCAGCATTCCAAATAACCACAACTGCAACAGCCAAACCTCATTTGTGACATGTTTGAGATACAGGCAGCAACATGTTGCTGTTGTTGATACCTACCTGTCTCTTTGTGTGCTCACTGATCTCCCCAGGCATGTCGTGAGCACTCTTGACCAGAGTCCTGGCGATGTGGAAGTAGTATACAGAGATGATCCCCAGGGGAATCAGGAAGTACACCAGGAATATGAGGATGGAGTGGATCTTGGGATGCATGTCGTTGGAAAGGGGATAGGGCACGCAGGCGGTGAAGGTCACATTCTTGTCCTGGATGTGTACTACCTGGGAAAAGATGGCCTCGGGCACCGCCAGCAGGACGGAGATCACCCAGATGGACACGGCTTTCAGACATGTCCAGAACACAGCACTGGAAGTCTGGATGTCCATAGGATTCACTATGGCTTTGTACCTGGAAACACAACAAAACCATATAAAAATGTTAGTGCTCCTTCATCTTGATCTGTTATTGACATTTTCAAATTAATCATGAAATTACATTAAAATCAGTCTTTTTCATGCAATTAAATGTCCAGCTGTCCTTACTGCTCTAATTTCCTTGTGTAAATTGAAATATAATTTACATTTACATTTTAATCATTTAGCAGACGCTCATATCCAGAGCGACTTGCTATTGAGATTATATTTAATCAATCTAATTAACTTTCTTCCTCTTTGCAAAATTAAGAGGCTTTGACAAAGACATGGCATCTCTCAGTCCATTGGCACAGAATAGTAGCTTTATAGATTGTTGGAGGTGATATTGTAAACAAGTAGGAGACCTATGAAGTGCATTATGATTGCACTAGCCAATTAATTACTGTCCTGACTATAACAAACCCACATTAATTACAATAATTGCCACTGAATGAAATTCTAATTATTCAACTGAAACAGCAATGTGTTCCTGCACTGCTCCCAAAGTGCATCTACATGTTGAAACCAAAATGTTTACAAGCTGATCAATACAACTCATTTGAAGGTTAGACTTTGGACTTATCTCCTGTGTAAATCAACACTCCGTGCTATGTGCACAGAATAATCCATTCCTGCTAAGTCATATAATAGGAAGAAATATATTAAATGAGGGTGCAACAGAGGAAGTGTGCTCCACTGGGCATGCAGGATTTTTTATGCTTCAATGATGGAAGATTCTTCACCTTCTGACAGTTTTCTAAATGATAATTCTGCTGAGAAAATGTCTGGTTCGGGGGAGAATCTCCATTGGAAGCCCTTGACTGTGCTGTTACACCAGCCTCAGCTGCCCTCTGCCCCTGTAGAAATCCCCCATAGTCAAAGACCACGCTGCCTCAGGCAAGAACAGACAAGCGCAGAAAAACTGACAGTCTTTGATATCTCACCAGAGAAAACAAGGCTGGGATTATGCATTTATTGTAACAAACCGCTGTAATCCCACTTCTTTGTGTTTTCATGCTTGAGAGCAAGCGCCCAAAGGAGTGCTAACAAGATTACATTCTTTAAAGCCATCACATAGGGTAAGCATATAAATGGTGTATTTTCATTGCTCACATTACATGCTCAAATGGACAAGGCAGACCATAGAGAGAACAGCTGTAGACTGTAATCTCGCCATATGGCTGACCTAATAGCTCATAGTGACAGAGATGGCCAACAGTCATGGTCATTTCCGGTGAAGAGTGACACAGCCAAACATTTCCTCCAACTGATATAGCTCTGGATTACGGTCAGTGACATAGAAAGGCTAATTACAAAGCCCTGCACCATCTTCCTATCATGGCCTGCACAATGGGGTATTATTTTTATCAGAGAATCACATGGACTTTAATTTGATAATCATAATAATAAAAAATTTACTAAATCAATATTTGGCAGCCCAGGAATTTTCTTGACATCAGTGAACTTTTAGCCAAGGAAGGAGCTCTTAATACCAGAAGACAAGCTATTTGTGGGGGTATAGAATGGTCACTTGAGAAGGTCAACGTCTCCAAACACCAGTGGTCTTGGTGAGGGTATGTGGAGGAGAGGAAAGGAAAGTGGGGGCTGGGTCAAATTAAGGTCCCAAAGAAAGATGTGGGCATGCTTGCCCTTTTAACCATCCACACGCAGACAGTAAATGATGCTCTGTGCAGATACTTCTGACTGTGATGCCTCTTGAATGTCTCATGTATCAATCTATGCCAATCTCCACATTCATGTTCCTTCCAGGGAAGATAAATGGCCATTTAACCATGTGTCTCACCTGAATAAAACAATATAACACAAATTGGGCTTATTGAAGTTAGTACAACCAGCAGGTGTACACTATTTGATCCCTTTTAAATAATTCTGGGGATACACTAGGTCTGTCAATCAAAAAATGACCAGATTTGTCAGTGACAATTGCCCAGCATTCAATTATGATAACACTTGGGGATATAGTTTAGGGATCACACACTGTTGTCAATAAAAATAATCAGTCATAACAACTGATTAATCATTAATAATTACATACGGTGCCTTTGGAAAGTATTCAGACCCCTTGACTTTTTCCACATTTTGTTACATTACAGCCTTATTCTAAAATATATTTTTCTTCATCAGTCTACACCCAATACCCCATAATGACAAAGCAAAAACAGGTTTAGAAATGTTTGTTAATTTATTAAATAAAAAACTGAAACATCACATTTACATAAGTATTCAGACCCTTTACTCAGTACTGTGTTGAAGCACCTTTGGCAGTGTTTACAGCATTGAGTCTTCTTGGGTATGATGGTACAAGCTTGGCACACCTGTATTTGGGGAGTTTCTCCCATTCTTCTCTGCAGATTCTCTCAAGCTCTGTCAGGTTGGATGGGGAGCGTTGCTGCACAGCTATTTTCAGGTCTCTCCAGAGCTGTTCGATAGGGTTCAAGTCCGGGCTCTGGCTGGGCCACTCAAGTACATTGAGACTTGTCCCGGAGCCACTCCTGCGTTGTCTTGGCTGTGTGCTTAGGGTCGTTGTCCTGTTGGAAGGTGAACCTTTGCCCCAGTCTGAGGTCCTGAGCGCTCTGGAGAAGATTTTCATCAAGGATCTCTCTGTACTTTGCTCAGTTCATCTTTCCCTCAATCCTAACTAGTCTCCCAGTCCCTGCAGCTGAAAAACATCCCCACAGCATGATGCTGCCACAACCATGCTTCACAATAGGGATGGTGCCAGGTTTCCTCCAGATATTACGCTTGGCATTCAGGCCAAAGAGTTCAATCTTGGTTTCATCAGACCAGAGAATATTGTTTCTCATGGTCTGAGAGTATTTAGGTGCCTTTTGGCAAACTGCAAGTGGGCTGCAATGTGCCTTTTACTGAGGAGTGGCTTCCGTCTGGCCACTCAACCATAAAGGCCTGATTGGTGGAGTGCTGCAGAGATGGTTGTCTTTCTGGAAGGTTTCCCATCTCCACAGAGGAAATCTGGAGCTCTGTCAGAGTGACCATCGGGTTCTTGGTCACCGCCCTGACCAAGGCCCTTCTCCCCCAATCGCTCAGTTTGACCGAGCGGCCAGCTCTAGGAAGAGTCTTGGTGGTTCCAAACTTCTTCCATTTAAGAATGATGGGGGCCACTGTGTTCTTGGGGACCTTAATTGCTGCAGACGTGCTTCGACACAATCCTGTCTCGGAGCTCTACTGACAATTTCTTCAACCTCATGGCTTGGTTTTTGCTCTGACATGCACTATCAACTGTGGTAGCTTGGATAGACAGGTGTGTGCCTTTCCAAATCATGTTCAATCAATTGAACTTACCACAGGAGGACTCCAATCAAGTTGTAGAAACATATCAAGGATAAACCTGATCTCAGTTTCAAGTCTAATAGCAAAAGGTCAGAATACCCATGTAAAGGTTTTAATTATTTATTTTTTTGTATACATTTGCAAATATATCTAAACTGTTTTCGATTTGTCATTATGGGGTACTGTGTGTAGATTGCTGAGGGGAAAAAAATATTTGATCTATTTTAGAATAAGGCTGTAATGTAACAAAATGTGGAAAAGTGGGTCTGAATACATTCCGAAGGCACTGTATGTTAATTGTTCTATCACGTTAGCATGCAATTGCCATAACATTTACAGTGACGTAAGTTAGGACAGTATACATATCACTACTGGCATTAAGGATATTTCATATTATCCTACTCTTCATCTTACCTGTCCGCGCTTAGTGCAGTGAGTGTGAACACCGAGACTCCAACTGAAGTGAGTTGAATGACCGGTATTAGTTTGCAAGCCACAACACCGAAGATCCACTCCTCAAAGAAGTATCTGAACGCATCCACTGGAACACAAGTGACCAAAAGCAAAAGATCCCCTGCTGCCAAACTCGAAATAAATATATTGGGGACGCTCCTCATTGCACTGTTGGTGATAAAAATCTTAACCAAGGTAATGTTCCCCAACAACCCAATCGTTATGATCAGAATATACACAGTCGGTATGACACATCTTATAATAAAATCAATATTTTCCCTTTCAGCAGGTATCCAATCGTCGGTAAAGTTATAATAGACAGAATGTCCAGTAAAAGACAAGTTATCTAAAATATTATCCATTGCTTCTCAGGGATTTGTACAATAATCACCTTGATAAAATGTCACTGAAGATGTTGACGGTTTTCCAAAGCAGGTCTGAGGCGCGGTAGCTGTCCCTCCAAGAAAGTGCTGAAATGTCAGTGTTGCGCGTCTCAAGCCACAATGACTGAAGCGCAAAAGGAGTCACTTTTTCAACACGCATAGCGTAGCCTACAGCAACGATGACGGAAAAAGAAGTCACACCAGTTTTGCGTGTGATGTGTAGCATTGTCAATGCATGGTCAATGCTAATCACATACCATTTCGTAGTGGCACGTTTATCGAATATAAACAGAATAAACTATAGGCTATGCTAGGCTACTGTATTAGCACCAAATACAATTGTCACGTTTAGGATGGGACAGCTGTGCTTTGAAAGATGTGTGAATTAGGATGAGTTTTTCTTTGGGCCTACTAAGGAAAATCCAATAAGTAATTTTTCGAAACTGAACCCACTCATTGTTCAAAGTGAGCAGGATGTTGATCTCTTGTGCAGGTGTATCATTATCAGCCCGCCGTATCTGTAAGCGCTGTATGGTGTCCTGTATGGTGTCTTTGGGGAAAGTGAAGGGTTGTATAAGTGCCATAAATACGGAAAGCAGTGAGGGTGGTAAAGTTAGGGGGAGAGACTCACAGAGGTAATTCGAAGGGGGAGTGAAGTCAAATCAAATCAAAATCAAAATCATCATGATTTGATTTTGGGGAGTGAAGTAGCCTAAGTCAGAACATAAACGAACGTTTGCCCATACAGGACTTAAAAGAAAGCCAATGAAGTTATGGCTGCTGAATGTTAATACCTCTGGACCAGACTGATGTTAGGAACAATATAAATAGGCTAATAAATTAGTTAATAAGAGAGTTGGTCACATCTATCAAAGCGCAACTGAAAAAGTAATACACATCTTATCGGATATAAAAACGGTCTATGTGCCATCGATATTAGTCAGAAACATTTATTATAGTGTCAAAATTGACTACAAAGTGTAAATAGGATCATTTTGGTCGTAAAGTCAGTCTCGTCCAAAACAGAGTTTTGTCATGACTTAGGCCTAATTTAGGGTTGGGTTTTGATTTCGACAATGCTCACAATGGCTACAGCTGAGGTGATTGCGGTCTATCCAATCCTACCACAGAACACACAGAAGGCCTTTTCACGCGGCATTGTTCTTAGCCCAGCGATATTTTAGCCTCAAGCTAAGACTGTCCCTGGCCTAGCTTATCCTGTGTTCACACAGGCATTTGTTTACCCCGGGCTAAGCTTTAGCCCTGGGCTAAGAATGCACACTTGTATTCCAAAGCCCTGCTAATGGACAAACACATGCAGGCAACATTCTATCTCTGACACACGACCAATTTAAAACACATTTATTAACACATTATTTCCTCTTGCTTCTAGGTTAGCATTTTATTTCCAACAGTGATGGTTTGTATAAACCTTGGTGTCTGCCTCGGAAACAAAGTTTAACTTTTGAAATGCCATCTAGCCCCTATACAGAGAATGCTGTGCACGGACGAAACATCAGCTTTTCTGATCCAGGCGATATCATGCAACAATATTATTATAATGTATAGCTATATCCAATTAAATGTCAATAGAAAAACTATGAAAACAGGTGAAAATTGAACGTTTGCTGCCCTTCCAGCTGTGGAGTTTGTGGCTTCAGTTGGCTAACTAACGGGTGCGTTCGTAAATTCACTCTGGTTATCTACCCCCTGATTATAGAGCACTCTGCTCTGAGTGTGCCAGAGCGCAGAATAACTGATGGATTTAAGAACGCTCAACACCGGTTGAATAAGGCTGGTGTCAGTAAACGGCGGCAAAGAAACGTAATTCAGTTGTTGCCAGCAGCACAGTTACAGTCACTAATGCTCTGGATAGCATGAATACAGCCTAACCAGCTCTGCTAGGGCTAGTAAAATGGTCAGAGTGAGGTGTTCTCTCATTGTGTCTGGAAGTAGCTAGCAAGCTAGACAAAGTTAGCTTGGGTGCCTGACTGCCATTGTGAGGTCAGAACGCTTTAACGGACAATCTGACAAGCTCTGAATTCACCAACGCCCAGAGCGCACGCTGGCACTCCAGAGTAAATTTACGAACGCACCCTTAGCCAGCCTGCATAGCAACCGTTATTTTCCCATAGCAACCAATGTTTTGCACGGATGAAAGTATTTGTAATTTTTTTTTTTTGTCAGAGGTTTTTGTCCTCAAATGGAAGTATGAAATAGTATAGATCCCTTTCCAGTACACGACACACTGACATCATGAACAGATGCCGCAAACCTTGGCTGCAGTAAGAAAGCCATCACCATCTGCACTCATTCAATATAGCCTAGATTTACGTTTTTATTACTTGGGGTTCTCATATTCTTACAATGATGTTTTTATTATTGCTTGAACAGTCGCTAAGATTATATTTGGTATTAATATTAGCAAAATAACTTAACGCAGCAGTTGTTAGCTAGAATGCTAACACTCATTGACAGGCTGTAGCAAAATAGCCATTTTACTGGTTGAGGTTGAAGTGTTTTTTAAATATAATGCAGTTGATTTGCGATGATGACGCAACATTATATTAAGCAGAATCATATTATAATCCAAAAGTAGTATGAAATGCACTCACTTAAAAGCAACAAGTAAATGGAAGCTTTTTTTGCTGGCATTCTATAAGAACTGTGTTCTGCCACCAGCACCGACAATGTTTGCAAACACAGAAAGGGGTCTATACATTTACTTATTAAAATAGCATGCAGAACGCATCACAAGCATATGCAAATTAGGTGAGTGTAGCTTTTGTGATTCTATGTGTTGTTCTTTGGCACGGTTTCTGGGGCTTGCCCGGAAAAGTCTGTGCTAACCCTGCTCGTGCAGTGTGAACTCGAGACAGTCAGACAGACCTGCCCAGCAGCGTAGCGGATCAGACTTTGTTTACATAAGACAACACCTAATGCATTTTTTTTACTTAAGAAATATGGCACCAAACACCTTAGCGCAGTGTTCCCAAACTCGGTCCTGGGGACTACAAGGGGTGCCCTTTGGGGGTTTTGCCCTAGCACTTCACAACTGATTAAAACAATTGACTCATCATCAATATTTGATTATTTGAATCAGCTGTGTAGTGTTAAGGCAAAAACCAAAACGAGTACCCCTTGGGGTCCCGAGGACCAAGAAACGCTGCCTTAGCTATATGTAAAATTACACCACTAAAAATGTCCAAATTAATTACAGATTTTTTGAGTTATTCATTCTGACTATTTTGAGGAAGTGATTCTGGTTTAGTTGCTATGGTGTCTCATGTGGAACAAATATCCGAAACTTCCACATGAACGACCACAACCCCCAAGACGGAAATTTAGTTTTTCTTAATAGGCAACAGAGAAACACATGCGGAATCGGTATGTTCAGTCGTTCTGTAGTGTGCTTGACCGTTTTATTTGTTGTGATGCTTTCCCCAGATCATGTGTGCTTGTTTAGTGACATCTACTGGCACATGCATCACATTAGGAAACAAATATGGAGCATAGGCTACAGTGCACTTGGGGCAAATCGAGACTTTCCAATTTACAATCAGAAAATCTAATTTGCAATTATGTAATATTCACAGTGCTTTGCCATCACTGATTAATGTGAATGAAGCCATTTTATTCTAAACTTATCCGTCTCTGTCTATCTATCCAGAGTTCTGCAGTCTGCAGTGCCAATGGAAATGGTTACTGCTGCGAGTTGCATTTGAACGTTTATTTATTAAATTGGGAACGACTGGAAACCCTTCAACTGTAGGCCTATCACAGAAGCACCTGCTTTAAATGTCAATGTGCCTTTTGAGAATGTCCATATCAATGTGGTCCACGGTTGTTCTCTATCAGTTTGTGCGTAAAACAGATTCCAATTCAGACCACTCATAGTTAATGCAGGTGTAGGCTATTCTATTTATTGAGTTATAGGCCTATGCTTTGTCCGTAGGCAACACACACAAACATATCGAAGTTACCCCCTAGTTTCCTGAAACGGGTCACATATGATACACGTCCGTGGCAGAGCAGTCATGTATGTCCCTCAGGTAGGATGTTGCTTTTTACGCTGACTGATGAGGACAGGAACAGTTGAGTGATTGCGTCGTGTGGACCACGTGCTCTCTCTGGATGTTTGCGGGACGGTGTTATCTTTCGTTAGGTAATAGTACCTCTGTCCATTATGCTCTCTCTCTATTGACAGTTCCAAATGCCTGATCTCACTGATGCTTTGGTTTGTTGTTTGTGCTCTGACAAGTACGCGTTCAGTAAAATAAACGCATCCATCATGGTACTCTTCCAGCAGGTCTCTCCCTGGGAGTGCAAGAGTGGCATGAGTTTAGGACCCAAGCTCTGATTGAGAGGGGGAATGAACAGCACTCCGCCTGGATTACGGTTGGTGTGTGGACTTTATTACCCGCTTTGTTTATTTTGTCGTTTTTTCCTGCTGTGTGTTTGCTCTAGCTTTTTGAAGGTGCGACAACTTGGTGAATAATCTTCCAGATGTAGGCTTATCGTGCAGGGTGTGTATCGCGATGTTCCAACAGTGAGAAGTTCCTTTTGACTGCGTAGTTATATAAATCACTTGTTCGTGTGCCTCAAATCAGTTCAAATTTGTCACAGTGAAAGTCCTCCGAGTTAATTTACTCAGATTATGAAAATTATAAAAGTTTTGCTGAAATATGTATTTTCTAAATGCTCTTTTGTCAGAAGTTGTTTAGTAGTTCCTAAATCACTTCTCTACAATTGTCATTTCAAATGTCATCCGTGAAATTAAAAACTAATGGAGGTGGAAATTGACATGCAAATTCTTTAGATGGAGTTATAAAACTAACTTTCAAACACAATTTAGCGCATATTGTTCAGTTGGAAGCTCAAAATAACACGCTCTCAAGTGCCGCTATTGTATTTTACTATTTTGTTTTCTCTCCCTATTGTGTTTTACAAGTATTTTTTTCGCTGACTTTGTTCAATGGGGATTATGGGCCGACCACATGCCCCGTGCCTTTGTTTTTCCTTTCTGTTGTCTTTTTTCTACTGAGTGAGTAAATTGATGAAGTCACCGCGGATAAAAGACAAATATGCATTGACAAGGGCTTTCAGCGGCAAAGGTCATTAGGAGCTTCAGAATTATAGTTGGCTTTGCCTGATGCCAGCAGATTGACAATGAGGGCCCCAGGTTACAATAATTGAACTGGGAGAATAGCAGCCAAGTCATGTCTTTAAACTACATTAAGAACTTTTACGAAGGATGTGTAAGTATGGTGATACCAAGAATATATAGAATATTGGACGATGGTCGTGATCACTTTGAGCCCAGTGAGTTCTCTCTGAATTATTCATCCATATTATCTACCTGTGCAATAGAGTGGATAGACTGTTGTATTTGTTGATAGATGACAAAGTGTTACATATAGCATAGTAAATATCCTACTTTCTGAATAGGATTGTGTTTGAAACATGACAGATAGATAACCTATTACCTAAACACTCCATGCATTACTGATTTATAAGCATGTTTGAAATTATTTAATTTAGATCTGATATTTGGTCCATCTGCTATTTTTTGATGAGGGTGGTGTATTCCAATGTGTAATCTGTTCACAAATGTTTGTGTAATTCATGAAATGATAATCAAACTTCTGCTTCCTCAATCAGTTTTCACACATTCTTTTTTTAATTTTACAAACAAATGCTGTTTTAAAGCCTTCTTCTGTGTGTTTGTTTTAGCTCAGGCCTCCGACAGTGATAGGCCAGTTCCACACACTGTTTTTTGGCTCTGTTCGGATGTTCTTTCTGGGTGTCCTGGGCTTTGCAGTCTATGGCAATGAAGCTCTCCATTTCAGCTGTGATCCAGACAGGAGGGAGTTAAACCTCTACTGTTACAACCAATTTAGGCCGATAACACCTCAGGTAAGACAGCTTCCTGCATTAACTTATCTGATATTAGAATACAAGATAGACAGAAACCATTGGTAATATGTCAGAATCCACAAACAGTTGGGAATTTTCACTCTACCATCGTTATAATATTCTACAAAGGATTTTAGTGATTTTTTTCCACGTCATCTATAATATAAAATTGATGTTGTATAATGTGATTTAAACCCAATAGTATTCATTCCAGTCATTAAGTTCCAGTTTAAGTCAATGTGAATAACAACGTCATTAACAGAGGGACTCAAAGATGTGCTGTTATTCAATGTGGACTTGTGAATAGGTTGTTTTTCCACTAGCCAGAATGTTATTCTGCTTGCAGGTATTCTGGGCATTGCAGTTGGTAACTGTTTTAGTCCCTGGAGCTGTATTTCATCTCTATGCTGCCTGTAAAAACATTGACCAGGAGGAAATCCTTCAGAGACCTATATACACCGTCTTCTACATCATCTCTGTCCTACTAAGAATTATTCTGGAAGTCATCGCTTTTTGGTTACAGAGCCATCTCTTTGGTTTCCAGGTTCACCCACTCTACATGTGTGATGCCAGTGCCCTAGAAAAGACGTTCAACGTCACAAAATGCATGGTGCCAGAACACTTTGAAAAGACCATATTTTTAAGTGCAATGTACACTTTCACTGGGATCACGGTGCTGCTGTGTGTTGCTGAGATATTTGAGATACTCTGCAGGAGATTGGGTTATTTGACCAATCAATGACCTGTGTGTTATTTTCTACAGAGTAATTGGTCATATTTCAAATTTCTGTGTGTCTATCCAGGTCTCGCATGGACACCAATGCCGAAAACTACATACCTCTGCTTTTTTTTTGTTGGGAGTTGACACTCAAAGACACTTCTTTCCATAATCCCATTGTTTAAGTCAAGTCACACAGATTTAAACCTTATTTTGTCAATAGACTAATGATATTGTTGTGACGTGTGCAGCTTTCAATCATTGGCCCACGTAAGAAAGAAACTTGTTACCAGTAATTCTAATATTTTCCACATCCATACTTCAGTATTTGTACCCAGTGAAAAGTATTATAGCATTGTAGTCTTCTTAGAGGCCTATAGACAAACCTACATCCCACAGTAATGTAATCTAATTGTCCAGTACAACATATGGCCAATGTCATGTCATCAATGGTAACATCCTGATACCCTACGACACAAGCTGAAAATTGGTCATTTTAAGGTATTAGACTATGTCTTCAGATAAAAAAAGGCAGGCAAAAATTTCACCTAATGAATCTTAGATTTGATTTCAATATTTGGCCTTTATTATTTTCAGGTCATAATAAATTATTAATTGTACATTTGTATGAATTGAAGTACCGGACTATATAAAGGTTCTCAAATTAGTTTAAATTTGAAAGATTTTTGCACATCTCCTTTGATGATTATGAAATTAAGTTTTTGAAATACTATATATAGGATTGGTATCAATAACAGTTAAAGAAGATGGGTTTTCATGCTACCAGATTTATCATGCAGATTCTGCACATCACTGTAGATTTAAGTGTAATTGCTGATAAGTCTGCTGGTCACAGTGTGAATGGTTAACCCATATATTTGACTATTTTAAGACCCTTTTCATAGCTTGTAGTATTATGCTTTTGATTTAACCCTGTGCTGTTGCTGTACTGAAAATGATTACCTCTTTTGTTTTGTATCTGTAAGTTATTATCAGGCATCCATCCAACTTTTGTTATTATTTTCAGCTAAATGTATCATCTCAGGTACAATATGGCATACTGCTTTCTGGTATTTGTGACAGATGGATAGTTTTAAAGTTTGCCTCTTTCATTTTGTACAAAAAGCTGAGGTAACTGTTAAAAGAAGCAATGACATTAATTTGGTTGTCAGTAAATCTGAGGAGTATTTTGGGGAAGTGGGATCAATTAGTTATCAAGCTAATTCCGATATACACAGTCTGAAATTCTGCAGATTGTATGGTTCAAAGAGATGTTGAACTTCAAATAAGCTCAAATCCAGTTACCTTTATTAATCAGAAATCAAGCTTGAGAGAAACTATGAATATTTAGCTCACAAAGTAATTAATCCTGCATTGTGAAATACCCCAAAAGGACACATCTGTTCTGTAGGTTTTTTATTTTTACTAATGTTTGGTTGCAATGTTTACATTTCTTAGGGTAACTGAAATTAATTTCATTACATCTATTGTCTGTTTTGACTGAGTGTTCTTTATAAAATGCATAGAACTTCTCAGCTTTGTTTAATAAAAGGGGCACATTTTATGACCAACTCATATCTTAGGACAATACAGTATGTTGTTTCTAAAAAATCTGTCTGTGTTGCTTTTTAGCTCAGGATCAAACACTTTCTTATGTCTCAAAGGTTTCAGTTAGATGATAAAAGAAATGTTTATTACAGGTGGTGCTATGCTGCTGCTTTTTTGTACTGACAAACTTTTGTATTGACAAAGCAATCCTACAATAACAGGACTGCTGCATGCCCAGTTTCAGTTGTTTTCTATACATACCCTGTGTTCACGATAGCCCCATGCTATCTCTTGGGGGGAAAGGTCAATATGCAGTGTAATCACAGATCATTGTGGTGTCGAAAAACTCCCCAAACCATATAGCTTACAAGCTGCATGCAGTTCCTTGATGACAGTTTACTGCACAGGTATGCCATAATTCTCATTGTTTGTTATTACATTCATATTATAATATTGTTGGCTACCCAGCTCTTGAGATCACAGTGGAATGCATTGCAGTACACAGTAATCAATATGATGCCGTTTTGCCTTTTGCTTTGATAGTCCTCCGGTCCTGCAGATGGCGCTACACGTATTGAACAAGGAGCAGAAGAATTCTGCGCGAGTAGGAACACTTTTTTAGAGCTAACTAGCGATCCACATTTCGATTGTTGATTAGTCTGTCATAGTGTTATTGACATTATAGAGATGGCTCTCCCACCACAGCTAAAAGCCATTCAGCACTATCTAAGAACTGCACAGGAACATGAGAAGAGGGATCCTGTCGTGGCTTATTACTGTGAGTTTGTACTAGCCAACTTGGCTAACGTTAGGTTGCCATTCTTGTCTGTTGCTGTTCATCTGTAAACGTATCGGCATAACTATGCATCGTCAAGTCAAATAGCTAACGTTAGGTAACCATTGCGAACATGTAAATCCGGAATGTTATGAGATGCGTAGAGAGGTTTGCTAGCTAACGTTAGCTATGGAATCATAACACCATATAGTTAATGGTAGCCGCTAACGAATCATCTTGCGAGCTACAACTTTGGCAAGTTTTCTTGCTGCCAGTCTTACTAGAGGGTAGCTAAGTACGCGTACTTCCTACACCTTTGCTGACTTCAGTCGGCTTTTTGCTTTCACAAAAGTAGTCGAGGTGCATAGCATTTATTACTAGTCAACGTTAGTTGTTAGCCAACTGGTTTAGAAAGGTTGGCTTTAAACAGTGCTCAAAATAACATTAGTAGCTAACGTTAGCTAGCTAACATGGTTTGCCACCTTTGCGAAAAAGCAGTTTATATGGTAAGATCCTGGCTGGTTATCTGGTTTGCCAGACAGCGTAAGGAAAATATGTGCCTAACGTTTGCTACATTTTGTGACAATCCCTTTTCTCCAAGTCTAGAAGAATAAACATAGCAAAGGGTCCTCAAATGACTTGACCTAGCCCCTCCTGCAACCTAAAATGCTTTCTGATGGATTGCGGGTAGTTTATTTACACAAATGACGTTTTGCCTTCAAAATATTGTGACCGACAGCCACCTAAGTTTTAAAGGGATACTTCGGGTTTTTGTCATTGATGCCCGTTAGATTAACTTCCATGCCATTTTAGTCTCGGTGTCCAGTATAAAGGAAGTTCTTTGTATGCTGATTATTCAATACAATAGCAATGTAATGTTGATAAGAATGTCTTTACTTCAGCATCTTTGGGTAGCATGCATACAGCTCCATTCAGTGCATAGTACGGAATGCCTGACATGGCTCACTCCTACAATAGAGTATTACAGTAAGATACACATAACAGCAGCGCCATCTATTGGCGTGGCAACATCTCATAACAGAAGTTAGGGGTAATTTCGCAAACCAATGCTAACTAGCGTTAACATACTAGCAGATACCCACAGACTTCCAGCAATTGCGCGACTTAACTTATTTCAAACTGCACGCAGAGACATACAAATTGTATCCACCAGTTCATCTGACTGGGGCTGGGGAAGTTGCGTTTGCCTCTAAGAACAAAACCATGCAAATGATATATATATATATATATATACTGAACAGAAATATAAATGCAACAATTTCAAACAATGTGGGGGTCCTGGGCTGGTGTGGTTAAACGTGGTCTGCGGTTGTGAGGCCAGTTGGATGCACCTGCCAAATTCTCTAAAACGACGTTGGAGGCAGCTTATGGTAGGGAAACATACATTCCAATCTCTGGCAACAGCTCTAGTAGACAATCCTACAGTCAGCATGCCAAATGCATGCTATTTTTTATTTATTCACTTTTATTTCAGCTCATGAAATATGGGACCAACACTTTACAGGTTGCGTTTATGTTTTTGTTCAGTGTGTGTGTGTCGGCAATTCCACAGTAACAGAATGATGCAGAGACTTAAAATGTGTCACTTTAAATGATGCCAAACAATAGCCATTGATTACAAAATTAAACAAACCATACAACTCTGTGCACAAGGACACATTTTAAGGACAAATTTTTAAAATGTCCCATAAAAATTGTGCAAAAAAACACATTTACTCAATGGACAGTGCAGATGTAGAGTTTGGTAACAGAATGATGGTAAAATATCCCAAAATTTAATTTGACCAAAAACTGTTAAGTATTTACTCCGAATCTAGATTCAAAGATGTCTGCAGAAGGAATGGGGAGTTAGCTATAATGACACCTTAAATTTGACCTTTTTTGATTATTGAACACTCTAACAGAATGACGGTAACAGAATGACATCATGGGTCCCTGATTTGTACTATTCAGAAATGCATAGTTATGAATAAAATGTTCTTCATGGGAATGTGTCCTGAATAGCTACACAAACATTGAAAAATGTAATATCCTCCTTTGCATGTTTGGGTATTGTTACAAAACTAATAACTAGCCTACGGATATTGCTGCACTCGCTTTGTCTAGGACCCCTAGGCCTAGTTACGTAGTCTGTAACCTGAAAGAATGTGTATGCTTTTATGAGAAATCAACATTTGAAGACCGTGTTGGATGCACATCTACCCAGGAGACAGCTACCTTACCTTAAGTCCAGGGCCAGCTCTGTCTTGACCTCTGGGTCGGCCAGTCCAAGTGCGTTATTATTGTTCAGATGGGGACTATTCATATGTACAAAAACCAAACTACAAGAAGACATACCCAACTAAACAGTTAAAAAAAAAAAACTAACACAAAGAATCGAACAAAAGGCCGGTTGATGGGCTTCTGGCCTCTCTCTCTCTCGGACTGACAATCACCTTAATTGGCAGAATCTGATGTGCTTAACAAGCACAGAACAGCCAGCCGAGCATAGTAAAGTATAGTAGCGTTCAATACAGTAAATTATACTGTACTCTACTCTAGTGTACTGTACTCTTAGTGTACTGTACTCTACTGCAAGGGTTCCCAAACTTTTTGGCTCACGTCCCCATTATACATTTCGGTCCCAGTATGCGCCTTCCCCCCCGACACACATTCTCATACATTCATTTTTAAATTATAATATCTATTTTTGAAAGCCCTAAAACTTTACATTGATTTATACACAGAAATATTTGTTTGCATTCACTTCACACTTTTATTTGGCCATTTACAGTGCCTTCAGAAAATATTCATACCCCTTGACTAATTCCACATTTTGTTGTTACAGCCTGAATTCAAAATAGAATAAAATAAGAAATCTCACCCATCTACACACTATCCCATAATGACAAAGTGAAAACAACATGTTTTTAGAAGTTTTTGCAAATTGAAATACAGAAATCTTATTTACGTAAGTATTCACACCACGGAGTCAATACTTTGTGGACGCATCTTTGGCAGTGATTTACAGCTGTGAGTCTTTCTGGGTAAGTCTCTAAGAGCTTTTCTCTCCTGGATTGTGCAACATTTGCCCATTATTCCTAAATCAATTCTTCAAGCTCTGTCAAATTGGTTGTTGATCATTGCTAGACCATTTTAATGTCTTGCCCTACTTTGTCATGTAGAACATTCCCTGTCTTCTTGGTGAGCAACTCCAATGTAGATTTGTCCATGTGTTTTAGGTTGTTGTCCTACTGAAAGGTGAATTAATCTCCCAGTGTCTGGTGGAAAGCAGACTGAACCATGTTTTCCTCTAGAATTTGGCCTGTGCTTAGCTCCATTCCATTTAATTTTTCTCCTGGAAAAACTCCCCAGTCCTCAACGATTACAAGCATACCCGTAACATGATGCAGCCACCACTATGCTTGAAAATATGGAGAGTGGTACTCAGTAATACATTGTATTGGATTTGCCCCTAACAACACTTTGTATTCAGGACAAAAAGTTAATTGCTTTGCCACATTTTTTGCAGTATTACTTTAGTGCCTTGTTCCAAACAGGATGCATGTTTAGGAATATTGTTATTCTGTACAGGCATAGTTATTTTGACTCAGTCAAATAGGTTAGTATTGTGGAGTAACTACAATGTTGTTGATCCATCCTCAGTTTTCTCCTATCACAATCATTAACTCTTAACTCATGGTGAAATCCCTGAGCGGTTTCCTTAGTCTCTGGCCACTGAGTTGGGAAAGACGCCTGTATCTTTGTAGTGACTGGGTATATTGATACACCATCTAAAGTGTAATGAATAACTTCACCCTTCTCAAAGGGTTATTCAGTGTTTTATTTATTTTTTACACATCTACCAATGGGTGCCCTTCTGCCCTTAGAGGAATTGGAAAACCTCCCTGGTCTTTGGTTGAGGAACCTTACAAATGTGTGGGGTACAGAGATGAGGTTAAACACTATTATTGCACACAGAGTGAGTCCATGCAACTTATTATGTGACTTGTTAAGCATATGTTTACTCCTGAACTTATTTAGGCTTGCCATGACAAAGGGTTGAATACTTATTGACTCAACATTTTGAAAAACATAATTCTACTATGACATTATGAGGTATTGTGTGTAGGCTAGTGACAAATTCAGGCTGTTTATTTTTATTTAACCTTTATTTAACTAGGCAAATCAGTTAAGAACAAATTCTTATTTACGATGACGGCCTAGGGGCAGAATGACAGATGTGACGGCCTAGGGACAGAACGACAGATTTTTACCTTGTCAGCTCGGGGATTCGATCTAGCAACTTTTCGATTACTGGCCCAACGCTCTAACCACCAGGCAACCTGCCGCCCCAGCGGAACAAAATCTTGAAAAAGTCAAGGGGTGTGAATTCTTTCTGAAGGCACTATGCATGGGTAATTACCAGAATCTCTCTATTCATAAACCTATTCTTAATCCATCTATACTCACTAGAATTAATGAAATGGCTGAGCCTGATGCTGGGAAGTCAGCATTTGTATGCTGGGCTTTATGCTTGACCCGGATAAATATAGTTCATCTTCCACTCGTGAGTCGTGATAATTTTTTTAAATGTATGTAAGTGCGGAGAAAGTAGTTTCACAGAGATGGGTCGACGCGAAAATAATAAGTATATCCAATGCGATTTCAGATAATCCTGGGTATTCTCCTGCGATTGACAGACAGAATTCATCCAGTGAGACAAAAGCTGAGCACTATCCTGCCACTGGATAGGTCCAGGAGTGAGTCTTGTAGCTCAGATGACCGGTAGCTGGCAGCGGTAGTGGCAATTAACGATTGTTTTCTTCAAGTTTGTTGAATATCCTGTCCCGTGCATGTCCTCTCAAGCTTACTGCAAAATAACACCTCTTCATGTACAATGAACAAAAATATAAACGCATCATCCAACAGGTTCAAAGATTTACTGAGTTACAGTTCATATAAGTAAATCGGTCAATTGTAATAAATTCATTAGGCCCTAATCTATGGATTTCACATGACTGGTAATACAGATATGCATCTGTTGGTCACTGATACCTTAAAAAAAAGGTAGGGGCGTGGATCAGAAAACCAGTCGGTATCTGGTGTGACCACCATTTGCCTCATGCAGCGCGACATCTCCTTCGCATAGAGTTGATCAGGCTGTTGATTGGATTGTTGTCCCACTCCTCTTCAATGGTTGTGCGAAGTTGCTGGATATTGGCGGGAACTACAACACACTGTTGTGCACATCAATCCAGAGCATCCCAAACATGATCAATGAGTGACATGTCTGCTGAGTAGGCAGGCCATGGAAGAACTGGGATATTTTCAGCTTCCAGGAATTGTGTACAGATCCTTGCGACATGGGGCCGTGCATTATCATGTTGAAACGTGGTGTTGACGGCGGATTAATGGCACAACGATTCTAATTTCCATCGATAAAATGTAATTGTGTTCGTTGTCCGTAGCTTATGCCTGCCCATACCATAACCCCACCGCCACCATGGGGCACTCTGTTCACAGTGTTGACACACAACACCATACACGCCATCTGCCCGTACAGTTGAAACCTGGATTAATCCGTGAAGAGCACACGGATCTCCAGCATTCCAGTGACCATCGAAAGTCAACATTTTCCCACTGAAGTCTGATAACGACGCCGAACTGCAGTCAGGTCAAGACCCTAGTGAGGATGACGAGCACACAGATGAGCTTCCCTGAGACGGTTTCTGACAGTTTGTGCAGAAATTCTTCGGTTGTGCAAACCCAGTTTTATCAGCTGTCCGTCTGAGACAAGCCATTCGATCTTGCAGGTGAAGAAACTGGATGTGGAAGTTCTGGGCTTGCATGGTTACACGTGGTCTGCGGTTGTGAGGCCGGTTGGACGTACTGCCCAATTCTCTAAAATGACATTGGAGGCAGCTTATGGTAGAGATATTATTCTCTGGCAACAGCTCTGGTGAACATTCCTGCAGTCATCATGCCAATTGCACACCCCCTCAACTTGAGACATCTGTGGCATTGTGTTGTGTGACAACTGCACATTTTAGAGTGGCCTTTTATTGTCTCCAGGTGCACCTGTGAAATGATCATGCTGTTTAATCAGATTCTTGATATGCCAAATCTGTCAGGTGGATGGATTGTCTTAGCGAAGGAGAAATGCTCACTTACAGGGATGTAAAACTAATGAGCGTGCACAATTTTAGAGAAAAGGTTTTGTGCAAATGGAACATTTCTGGGATCTTTTATTTCAGCTCATGAAACATGGGTCCAACACTTTACATGATGCGTTTTATATTTTTGTTCAGTATAGGTCTCTGGCTCCTAGTGTAATTTGTCTTATTTCATCAAACTGTAAGATTAAAGCATCAGACAAGCTCAATGCATATAGTTTGATTTTATTAAAACAAATGTGGTGTCTATATGGAAAAAACATGTTTTAAAATTCAGCCCAATCGATTGGTCAAAAGAACAGACGACTTTCGGTCGACCAAGATTTTCTTTAGTCAGCGACAGCCCTAATTGACAGTTGATTAGATTGTTGCAATAGGGAAAGAAGGAAGTGTATTTAAATTGCCTAAATAAAGAGTGGCAATAGGTTTAGCTACCTAAAGAATCTTCCTGCATGTTATGGACCAATGAAGCTGTAGATCAGCACGCAAGTGTGTGTGTGTGCGTTCTCACATCTCAAATTATGGGCAGATTTGAGTCATATTCATCTTTGTTACTAGCCTTGCTCTCCTTGTTAGATGTTATGCACATTTTATGGCTTGTTAGCAAATGTCATCGCCATTGAGCTAGTTTTCATAGTAGCAGTGTAACAGTGATATGAGCGATTTGAGAGAGATGTGAAAGGGAGCGGAGTTACAGCCTCGCTCTATCCAATCGTAGCAGTAGGATCAAGTTACAACCCACCCATTTCTTGACAGATAGCTTAACTATCTACGTTGTACCCATTTGCATTGAATAGATGTTATTTTATATTCTCAAACCAACAGCAGTTCCTATATGATGTCCTTCCATACAGGCGTGACATGCTGGAATGGTGCTTCGATGCAAATGATGTTGATCAGTAGACTAATTAATATAAGTCCCAAATGGAAGGAAAACAGATTGTCATTGCAGCACCATAGACTCCAAAACAAGCTCAATAACTCAATGCACACTCCTATTTAATATGCATTCACCTGTGTTGTGAGTAGGCCTATGCCCTCTTAATTTACCCAGTTTATCAAGAAATGTAACATTACAAAATAATACCGTTATGTAGTTTGGTAACAACGAAGTAAAATGTATTGTTTGATTTTATAAATTGATAAATTAATGCATACATGGCTGTGTCTGAGAAATGTAATCAATATTCAAATGTAATGATTTTGAATATCGGCCCTCGCCGTCCTTGACTCCCAAAAATTGGTATCGGCATCGACCCTAAAAAATCCACGTTGGTCGTTTCTACGAGGTTACATATAGTGAACCATGTGTAAAACGGACTGTTGGAGAACGGTTCCCTCACTGATAGAGTATACAGATCGAGCTTCTAATTAAAAAAATGTATCTCTCCAGAAACAAGTCTCTCACTGTTGCTGCCTGTTATAGACCCCCCTCAGCTCCCAGCTGTGCCCTGGATACCATATGTGAACTGATTGCCCCCCCCATCTATCTTCAGAGTTCGTTCTGTTAGGTGACCTAAACTGGGATATGCTTAACACCCCGTCAGTTCTACAATCTAAGCTAGATGCCCTCAATCTCACACAAATTATCAAGGAACCCACCAGGTACAACCCTAAATCCGTAAACATGGGCACCCTCATAGATATTATCCTGACCAACTTGCCCTCAAAATACACCTCTGCTGTTTTCAATCAGGATCTCAGCGATCACTGCCTCATTGCCTGCATCCGCTATGGGTCCGTGGTCAAACGACCACCCCTCATCACTGTCAAACGCTGCCTAAAACACTTCTGCGAGCAGGCCTTTCTAATCGACCTGGCCCGGGTATCCTGGAAGGATATTGACCTCATCCCGTCAGTCGAGGATGCCTGGTCGTTCTTTAAAAGTAATTTCCTCACCATCTTAAATAAGCATGCCCCTTTCAAAAAATGTAGAACTAAGAACAGATATAGCCCTTGGTTCACTCCAGACCTGACTGCCCTCGACCAGCACAAAAACATCCTGTGGCGGACTGCAATAGCATTGAATAGTCCCCGCGATATGCATCTTTTCAGGGAAGTCAGGAACCAATACACACAGTCAGTCAGGAAAGGAAAGACTAGCTTTTTCAAACAGAAATTTGCATCCTGTAGCTCTAACTCCAAAAAGTTTTGGGACACTAAGTCCATGGAGAATAAGAGCACCTCCCCCCAGCTGCCCACTGCACTGAGGCTAGGTAACACTGTCACCACCGATAAATCCACAATAATCGAGAATTTCAATAAGCATTTCTCTACGGCTGGCCATGCTTTCCTTCTGGCTACCCCAACCCCGGCCAACAGCTCCGCACCCCCCGCAGCTACTTGCCCAAGCCTCCCCAGCTTCTTCTTCACCCAAATCCAGATAGCAGATGTTCTGAAAGAGCTGCAAAACCTGGACCCGTACAAATCAGCTGGGCTAGACAATCTGGAACCTCTTTTTCTAAAATTATCTGCCGCCATTGTTGCAACCCCTATTACCAGTCTGTTCAACCTCTCTTTTGTATCATCCGAGATCCCTAAAGATTGGAAAGCTGCCGCGGTCATCCCCCTCTTCAAAGGGGGTGACACTCTAGACCCAAACTGTTATAGACCTATATCCATCCTGCCCTGCCTTTCTAAGGTATTTGAAAGCCAAGTTAATAAACAGATCACTGACCATTTCGAATCCTACCGTACCTTCTCCGCTGTGCAATCCGGTTTCCGAGCTGGTCACAGGTGCACCTCAGCCACGCTCAAGGTACTAAACGATATCGTAACCGCCATCGATAAAAGACAGTACTGTGCAGCCGTCTTCATCGACCTGGCCAAGGCTTTCGACTCTGTCAATCACCGTATTCTTATCGGCAGACTCAACAGCCTTGGTTTCTCAAATGAGTGCAATACCGAAGAATTTCTGTTAGAAATAACTGTTAGAAACCGTCTCAGGGAAGCTCATCTGTGTGCTCGTCATCCTCACTAGGGTCTTGACCTGACTGCAGTTCGGCGTTGTAACAGAGTTCAGTGTGTCAAATTGGAGGGCCTGTTGTCCGGACCTCTGGCAGTCTCTATGGGGGTACCACAGGGTTCAATTCTCGGGCATATATCAACGATGTCGCTCTTTCTGCAGGTGATTCCCTGATCCACCTCTACGCAGACGACACCATTCTGTATACATCTGGCCCTTCTTTGGACACTGTGTTAACTAACCTCCAAACGAGCTTCAATGCCATACAACACTCCTTCCGTGGCCTCCAACTGCTCTTAAACACTAGTAAAACCAAATGCATGCTCTTCAACCGTTCGCTGCCCGCACCCACCCGCCCGACTAACATCACTGACTTAGAATATGTGGACAACTACAAATACCTAGGTGTCTGGCTAGACTGTAAACTCTCCTTCCAGACTCATATTAAACATCTCCAATCTAAAATAAAATCTAGAACGAGCTTCCTATTTCGAAACAAAGCCTCCTTCACTCACGCCGCCAAACACCCTCGTAAAACTGACTATCCTACCGATCCTTGACTTCGGTGATGTCATTTACAAAATGGCTTCCAATACTCTTCTCGGCAAACTAGATGCATTCTATCACAGTGCCGTCCGTTTTGTCACCAAAGCTCCTTATACCACCCACCACTGCGACCTGTATGCTCTAGTCGGCTGGCCCTCGCTACATATTCGTCGCCAGACCAACTGGCTCCAGGTCATCTATAAGTCTTTGCTAGGTAAAGCTCCACCTTATCTCAGCTCACTGGTCACGATAACAACACCCACCCGTAGCACGCGCTCCAGCAGGTATATCTCACTGGTCATCCCCAAAGCCAACACCTCCTTTGGCCGCCTTTCCTTCCAGTTCTCTGCTGCCAATGACTGGAATGAATTGCAATAATTGCTGAAGCTGGAGATTTATATTCCCCTTACTAACTTTAATCATCAGCTATCTGAGCAGCTAACCGATCGCTGCAGCTGTACATAGTCCATCTGTAAATTGCCCACCCAATCTACCTACCTCATCCCCATATTGTTTTTATTTACTTTTCTGCTCTTTTGTACACCAGTATTTCTACTTGCACATCATCATCTGCTCAATTATCACTCCAGTGTTGATCTGCTAAATTGTAATTACTTTGCTACTATGGCCTATTTATTGCCTTACCTCCTCACGCCATTTGCACACACTGTATATAGACTTTCTTTTTTTCTATTGTGTTATTGACTGTACGCTTGTTTATTCCATGTGTAACTCTGTTGTTGTTTGTGTCACACTGCTTTGCTTTATCTTGGCCAGGTCGCAGTTGTAAATGAGAGCTTGTTCTCAACTAGCTTACCTGGTTAAATAAAGGTAAAATAAAAATAAAAAATGAACTGTGGCCTTGGTCCCTGCCTGGCAGCTGTAGCCAGATAGGCTCCCATTGAGAGGGGCTGCTGTCTGCCAGTACAAGCTTTAACATGGCTCATTACAGAGATACAGTTGACTGACAATGGCTGCCTTTGGTTGAATGGGATGTGCAGAACATGCTGTGAGGTGGATTAGCCAAATATGCTTGGAAACATGTTTTTCCAGCTGCGCCGTTCCACTGCCCGCCTGGGTCCTTTATTCAAATTGGAATGGCGGGTGTGTTGGTAGAATTGAAAGGAATTAGTGAAGTAATTGGTGTCCTTTGGATGATGTCTGTCCTATTTTTTTGTGTGTACTATAATGAATATTGATCTGCAAAAAAAATGTTATGGCAGGGGGGGATTGTCAGTTGATGGGGTTTAGACAAAGTGTAGTAGTGGTAACTTTAGTTTTTCTTGACTTTTCCAATTTTGTCTGATTTTATTGGGGCTTGTTTGGACTGAAGCAGAGATGGTTGAATGTCTTTCAGCGTCAGAGTTCCTTGTTGCACGGCCAATGTGCGTCAGAGTGGACCATTAATTCAGCATGCCACTGGAGGTCAGCACCAACATGTCTCTGAATGACTCAACAATTGTCTTTGGGAGGTTGTAGAGCTGAGAGCCATAATCACTGACTTCTTCTCTCAAACTGATTTTGCCTTTTTGTTTGGAAATCTTATGGTTGAGCAATCCTTCATTGTTATAAATCTATACTGAACAAAAATATAATTGCAACATGCAACAATTTCAAAGATTTACAGTAGGAAGGAAATCAGTCAATTTAAATAAATTCATTAGGCCCTAATTTATGGATTTCACATGACTGTGCGGGGGTGGTCCTGGGATGGCATAGGTCAGAATTCGTTTTCCCCACAAGGGGCATTATTGCAGACAGAAATACTCCTAAGCGGGGGGCGGCACACATGGTCTGTGTGTGGATGTCCATGTGGGTATTTGAATGAGAAATACACAGAGGAGAACCAACCAGTAAAAAGCACAGCCCCCTTCATTATCATCACATCATGCAGACAACATCAAGGAGCCTTTCCAGACTCTGAAATCAGGAGGATTCGAGTTAGGTGTCAGCCAGACTAAGCTATTTAGCTTCAAAGGTCCAATGTAAATCAAACTCACGAAGAAAATCGCTACCATTATTTGAACCAGACTGAATTAGGATCCAATTGATTAGTCTACCTTTTGAAGTAGTGACATTAGGATTATTTCTCTCACAGTTATTAGCCTGAAATGTTGGATGAAACCACCTGAATAGCAAATGAGCTTTCTCTTTGGTCAAGCATTCAGCACATGAAAATGGTTAGTGGACTCAAGGCTATAGGAGCCTATGGCTGATGTATTAGTTTAGTGGATTACAGTGATGGCAGGCTTTACAAAAGAGTGGTGTAACAATTATTCCTGTTGTCAATAATGAAAGATCTAGGTAGGTGTGTTTATCGTCAAGCCGTTACATTACATTGACCAATTCCACATAGGCTAAGACTATTGTGTAATTTTCATTATCTAGGCTGAATTGGCTATAAATAGTAGCCTATATGAGCTGTTCCATAGATTCTAGAACAAGGCAAATTCATGATTTTAAAGAAGCAATGATTTGTTTCCCTATAAATAAAGGGGAATGAAAGTAAATCTAAGCAAACAGGTGTAATCAATCCACTAATACTGAACATGTGCATGTAGCAGAAAAACATCTCTATATTTAGTATTTTGATTGTCGACAAGGTTGATTTGAGCTATGGTCAGCGCCATTTTAAATTGCCATAGTAACGACTAATCAGCAAATTGTCTCTGGCATTACGTTTTCGAGAGCTCAGGTGTGGACAACGAAGATGGCAACAACTAGTAGTAATTCAAACATTAACTGTATAGCAACAGGCTGTTGGAATTGGCACCAAAAAAATCACTCAGTAAGGACGTGTCAGCTCGGGCTAGCAGGATCTGCAGCCAGCACTTCGTGGAGGATGACTTCATCGCGAAGGGAACTTTCGATGTGGCAACCGGAAGTTTACGAATGGAAAAGAGTCATGGGCCTACGTTGAGGCGCTCTGCTTGCCCCTCCCTTTTCAATTTCGAGGGGTATGCTGTGTAGGGGTTACCGACCGACCATCATCAACGTCGCTGACTTCGGAGTCAAGCAAAAGCCGACCCTGCATTAAAGACCATAATTGGTTAAAGACAATTATGGTAAATAAAAAAAAAGTATACCAGTTAAATTTAAGGACCGACCAATTGACAGCCGTGCCATATGGATGGGAAGAGATTTTTGACGTACCGATTCCATGGCACATGGTTTATGAACAGATACGCAAAACGACGCCGGATTCAAAATTATTATACAAAATTCTTGCAACCAATAACATTTTATTTATATGGGGGGAAACAACCTTCCCAGCTCTGCAGATTTTGCTGCGAAGAGTCAGAATCATTAGATGTAGCTTGTTTTTGGTCACAGGTCCAGGAATGCCTGAAGAATTGCAATATTTACCTGGAGCTAACCCTGCAGATAACACTAATGGGCGATCTGAAAAGTATTAGTCAATAATATAATACTTTTAGCAAAAAGAAACAATGACAATAGAAAGCTTCAGAACTTTTGTGAAACATCACAGCACTGTTAAAAAAATATATGGCAAATAGAAATCCAGTATGGATGGTGTTAAGAGATAGATGGGATGGGTTGAATGGAGCTGAAGGTTGGGAGTAATAACTAATATCAACTAGATAACTAATGTAAAAAATACAGTGCCCGTAAAACATGTATAGTAAAATAACTTTTTTGAAAGAGCACAGTTTGAAAGATATGGCAAATGGAAATCAAACCGGATGGCAATCAGAAATTGATGGTTGAGGGTAGAAGAAGGACAGGAGTAAAAACAAACAAATTAGAACTATTGTAATATAGACTATGTCCATAAAATGTATATAGTATGTATAAGCTGGAAGAACAGGCCTATCAGTTGTTATTCACTAGTTTTCTCCAATTGAGGGATGTGTGGTAGGGTTGCAGGGTAATAAAGGAAATATATCTACATATAAAAAAAAAAATATATATATATATACACACACACACACACACACACACACACACACACACACACACACACACACAGAGTCAGGGGAAAAAAGTATTTGATCCCCTGCTGATTTTGTACGTTTGCCCACTGACAAAGAAATGATCAGTCTATAATTTTAATGGTAGGTTTATTTGAACAGTGAGAGACAGAATAACAAAAAAATCCAGAAAAACGCATGTGAAAAATGTTATAAATTGATTTGCATTTTAATGAGGGAAATAAGTATTTGACCCCCTCTCAATCAGAAAGATTTCTGGCTCCCGGGTGTCTTTTATACAGGTAACGAGCTGAGATTAGGAGCACACTCTTAAAGGGAGTGCTCCTAATCTCAGTTTGTTACCTGTATAAAAGACACCTGTCCACAGAAGCAATCAATCAATCAGATTCCAAACTCTCCACCATGGCCATGACCAAAGAGCTCTCCAAGGATGTCAGGGACAAGATTGTAGACCTACACAAGGCTGGAATGGGCTACAAGACCATCGCCAAGCAGCTTGGTGAGAAGGTGACAACAGTTGGTGCGATTATTCGCAAATAGAAGAAACACAAAAGAACTGTCAATCTCCCTCGCCCTGGGGCTCCATGCAAGATCTCACCTCGTGGAGTTGCAATGATCATGAGAACGGTGAGGAATCAGCCCAGAACTACACGGGAGGATCTTGTCAATGATCTCAAGGCAGCTGGGACCATAGTCACCAAGAAAACAATTGGTAACACACTACGCCGTGAAGGACTGAAATCCTGCAGCGCCC